>JAZHYW010064707.1:0-49169 GCA_037355805.1 Ixodes ricinus | reverse complement strand
TAAACGCGGCTAGTGACAAAACCATTGATGTGGTCATACAACACTAACTGACGGTAACAATCCTCCGGCAGCAGCTAGCTGCGGAACGTTCCTGGACCTCAGAGGCTGCGCAAAAGTCGATGGGAGGCCGCCGCTTAAGTTTCACTGAAGTAACCACTCGCTGAACTAGGACGGACTCAAGCCTGTGACAACATCCAGTGTGGAAAGATGACCAAAGCACATCTGTCTAGCAAAGGCAAAAAGGTCAGAAGGACCGAAGTGCTTCAAATGGCGAAAGTAAAGGCTGTGCAAGGTTGTTCAAAGGGCATACAATTAACGACCTCTGACTATCTTGGGGTCCGACGGCACGAAGTACGTCGCATCTATTGACCGGCAAGCGTGCAGAATTCGAGGGTCGTCACCCAAAATCACCTCAATCAACGAGATAAACTAAGCATCGTACTACTGGTAGCTCTTAGTACGCCATCGACAACGATGGTTTGATGATGCCACTTAGGAAGCGGACGACCTTAAGCTACACGAATTCGGCCACAAACTTGTCAAGTGTTTCTTAGCTCCGAGCGACGCTTGCGATAGATGGCGTAAAGGTGACGATGACGCAGATACCAGTCATCATTGGACATATTGCACCTGGACCGTTAAACGTCGCATACTTCAAGGTTCACGTCATGTTCTGGTCAGAACCGAGAGCTGGCTCCGTCGTTCGGGACCTAGAATCATTCTTACAAAGAGGACACATCAAAATATAATGAAAGACGTCATCCTCGAGTCACATTCTATGTTCTCATCGACAAGCGTTAACTTTGAACGCGGCTGCAATCGATGCCAATTTCCAATGAGCGATATTTCACCGGTAGCTTGCTACGTGTCTCTGATAAAGTCAGCGTACTATTACAGCAGTACTCGCACTGACAAAATGTTAATGAAAGGCGCAAGCATGGGGCGCGTGAATGAGTCGACCTGACCAGTACAGCCATCTAAAGAGGTGAGCCTGCACGACGTGAAGTCAAGGAACTTCATTCCAATTGACGAGAACGATGGTAACTGGAAGCAACGTGGCTGCGGAATAACCAGGCGTTGATCAAAGTGCTTAACAAACATGAGAACTATCTCGCCATGAATAATGACGAACTTGGCTGCACCAACCTTGTCCAAATTGACATTGTCCTGAAGGAAGAGCACTTCCCAGTTTGATCGCGCTCTTAGAGAGCTAGCAAACATAAACATAGTATTCAAGAATCTTCGACGAGTGGAGGGCGGCAAGCACATCATGAACTCACGGGCACCATATGCGAGTCCTCTACTTTTTGTGCACCAAGATAAATGGCGGGCCTCGCCTTGTCGGCGGCACTATAGCTAAACTAACGCGAAACTGCAAAGGACAAGTAGCTTTGGCGCACCACCTTCCGACATAGTCGAAAAGCTTGCAGGGAGCAAACTGTTCACACTCCAGATCCTGCAAATTGATTTGTTCAGATGTGTTGAAGAAAATGGCGAAGGAAAATACACCTTTTACCACACCCGACGGCGTGGAAGTCCAAGGAACTCATTTTTGGCGCAGCTAACGGACCGACAGAGTTCCATTGCTTCATGAACACGGTTCTCGGACTGCAGGTACATTCCGTCACGGTATCCTATCTGGACGATAACTGTTGCTAATAAGTACATTTGATGAGATGCTGGAAATACTGACGAAGGAAATCTTTGACTCTCCGCAAAGCTGGACAACTCTTCGACGTTCAGTTTACATTCGCCAATAACAAATTCGAATACTTGGAAAACCGCCATCACTCAAAGAGGTGTTCGACCAGGAACTACCAGGTCAAGGCAACGAACTTGTCTACATAAGGGTGAAAATGTTTCTTGGACTGACTAGTTTTTAGACGATGCATGCCGCGCTATTCAGCACTGAATCAGCCTCTAAGCCGAGTTAACTCGGAGCGACCCATTTTAGTGGAACCAGTTAAAGACGCCGTTAAACCCCATAAACATGCACTTACATCCCCGTTTAGTGATTCAGCTTCGCGGAGACGGGTAGAGACGGCGGGGTGTAGGGCGCTCTTGTTGAGCCAGTCAACAGATGAAACGAGCTGGCGTCGGACAGAACGTGCTGCAGGGGCTGGGGCCGGGCAATGGCGATAGAACCGGTCTGGTCCTTGGCGATCCCCAGGGCAGTGCGCAGGTTGGAGCAGGACCGGTGGGAACGCTTGAGCCCTGGTCATACAGGCCTGGGCCATGACGATCTCGGAGTGGTTCCGCAGCGAGGCTCGGGCTGTGGTAGCTCGGGACAGCTAGCCTACATGCGCTGGCGTGGGAAAAAAGGACGATGCAGGCGCAGGCACATGAATTCCGATTTGCAGAGCTCTGAACGACGGGCGACAACCCCGGTCAGCTGGCCCGGACTGCCAAGGACAGGTAATCCAGGAAATACAGTAAACCCATTCTTTGTCTTCTCGTTGTGTTTTGTCACTCCTTGGGAGGCGAGAAAAGCACAGACCGATCGGAGCGGCGAATAATATTGAGTGACCCCTGGCTGTACAATTCAAGTACGAGAACAGAGTTTGATACGGAAGCCTGTGCAACGGATTCTTTGGAGTACTTCGAACTGCAAAAACGATGTCCTGCACAATGTCGACTGCGTCTAAAGAAGACAAACTACAGAAAAATGCTACCACAATAGCTGGCATCGGGCACTTGCTGCTTATCATTATTGTACCATCAAGAGGGTTAAGGCCATTTTTGAGTAACGTCGAGTTCACCCTCCACGTGTCTGACTGTGGGGCCGCTCGTGTATCTGAAAGCCAATAAGACTGCGCAAAGTTCAGGTCGCGAAGGTGGTTTCGACATGCTACAGGAGCACACTTTTGAGATACCTCACCGCCCAGGTTCGAAGATTGAACACGTCTACGACGCGATGAGCGGGGCTTGCAGTCGAGAGACCTCAACGGCACATGGGACGAGGGTTTTGACGTATGCTTGTCTAAATGTATCGCGAAATAGTATTTCAGCAATACATTTTAGTATCTTTATTTCTGTATCGCGATACATTTTCTTCACCGAGTATCCTGTATTCCTGTAACAGAAATACACTTTGAATGTTTCTTTGTATCGCGATACCCTCGGGATGGAAATGTATTTTGTTACATTTGTTGAGAAATACTCCCCCCCCCTTCCCCGAAAAAGTAAATCCAAATCCAAACGCTTTTCCTTCACTTCTAAGGGCATTGAGGGCTCAAGGAGATCGCTGGGGCATTTGTTACTATGCTGACCGAGGTTCCTTCCGATTCTCCAAACTATTTTTCTAGCACGTCCTCTTCTTCTCTCTATCTTCTAAAGAAGTGTTGCGTAGTCGGGGATTCGAACCAGGTGGCGTGCCAGAGTGGAGTAAGAGCATCTTCTGCCACAGGTCCTGGGTAGGAATTTCTTGAGTCATTTTTGCTGGCACCAATGCCCACTGCTAACCGTCTCTCTTACCTTAGCGTACACAGTGCACCCAGCCGGCAAAGCTGAGTCACAGTGGTGGTTGACTTGAAACAGTAGCATTACTCACGCGGTGAAGTTCAACACATATTCGAATGCTCTGGTGATCCAGAGACCCAGGGAAGGAGGCCAAGACGTGGCCTCGCTGTTGCCGACCCAGAGCTTCGTACACCTTCGACTCGTCTCGGAGCGCGCAGTTTCTCGGAGAGCTCGCACCTGTGCCGGCAATATCAGGTCATAATCCACGGGGTCTCTGTTTGGATGATGCTAGGCGAAACTTGAGGACTGCAACCCATACGTCGATGGCAAAGGGTCGGCAGGAACCGCCTTCGCAACAGAGATGCCGCCGTACTCGTTTTTTCCAACCGTAACAGTAGATAAGACATGTGTTCCAGGATGCTTGAGGCATTCCACTATTCTCAAAAATTCCAAATGACACTGCCTGCACGATCATCAACGAAGTAACTTACAACGAAAGTACGCATTGTCCTTTCATACAGCAGCGTGGTAAAGTTTCATGTTCAAGGAATCACACCTACAGATAAAGAATACCAGTTCATTCCACCGTGGCATCGTGTGAAGTCAATGTTGACAGGGGCGTCCTTATTGGACAAGGGCGTAGTGACGTTTTGATGGGATTTAGGAGTGACATAGATTTTGTTTAGAGGTGGAAGTCTTTTTGCATCCCTCGTCAGAGAGAAGGATGTCAGGAAATGGACCACGGTCGAGTCCTTGATGGAGCATTTTTTTGAGCTGTACATTAAAGGCTTCTACCAGTCGTCCAAATCCAGTACCTTCAGAGGCAGAGTGCCAAGCTTACGGGAAAGTAGTTTCGGGATCAAAAACTACCACTTCAAACTTTCAAGCTTCATCCTCAGTTGGAAAAATCTGTTGTTGCAGTATCGGAAAATTTCTGTATTTGTATTTTCTGCCCTTCCTAAAATGGGCTTCCACTGTATTAGTATCTCCAAATACTTTTTGCCTCTATTGCGAAATGTATTTCCGATTACGGCAATCGTGATACATTTTTACAGATATATTTTAGTATCAGTACTTTAGCTACTATTTCAATGTATCCCAGTATTTGTATTTCCAAATACATTTTGAGTATTTCTGCCCAACACCTTGCTTGGGACTAGGTGATCGCTCAACCAAGCTTCATGTGTGACTGACGATCAGCCTCAAAGATCAAGTGTCAGTGTTCCAACGGTTAGGCAGATATCTACGCCGAGTTGTGGAAATTATCCGAAAAACCACAAAAAAAGGCTTTAGCCAAGGACTTTGTGCTGTTTCCTATTCCGCAAAGAGGAATTCAGCGGAACGCCGTGACTTCTCTACGTTAGGCCGAAATCTATGAGAAAACGCATTTGTATCAAGTTTTATAAGATTCTAGCTGAGACCATAGAAATAATACGAACTTGTTTCTTTAAGTTGCCCACATTAAGAAGTTGCTTTAAGTACCTAATTTGCAAGGTTCCTAGTGGAAAGGAAGAAGGTACTTTCACCTTTTCCCGCCATGCACTCGTCCCTTTGAAGAGCAGTCCATGCAGATCATCTTGAACCATTTATACAGCGAGCAGAAGGGGAAACAGGAAGGTTCTTGATTATTGTTGAGAACCTGACTAAAGATTTGAGGATGTACAGTCGGGAGCAAAAGTTTGCGGGGCACGGGAGCGCCAGCCGAAAAGACGGTTGCGCCTTCTCACGGCGCGTTGCATCTCTCAAGACTCACGCTTTGCACGTGCGCTTTCTTTCTTGCTCGCAGATCATGCTTTTTTCGCTCGCTTCTGTTCGACGCCCACGAGATAACAGGGACTGGCGCAAGATGCCGTGAAACGTTATTTGTAGCATGCGCGAGCTCCGTCACCCATCGCGGTGGCTGGGGCAGACGCGCGGATTAATGGCTGTCATAGCGGCACCTTGCGCCGGTCCAGGTTATCTCGTGGACGTCCGGCGGAAGAGAGAAACAAGAGACATGACTTCGAGCACGAAAGGAAGCACATTCTCGAAGCGTGAGATCCTGAGAGCGGCCGCGCGCCGTCGAAGGCGCAACCAGTCATTACGGCTGACGCTCCCGCGCCCCGCAAACTTTTGCCGCCGACTGTACCTTTCTCGTGACATGACCGCCAAGAGTGTAATCAACTCGATGGAGGACCTCATTCTCAGTTATGGACTATCTGCAAGAATCATAGCAGATTAAGGAACTTGTTTCACCTCCAAGGCCTTTGAAGACCCCTGCACATCTAAAGAGATTCCGCATGTGTTAAACTCGACGAGACACCCAAGCTCAAACGGTGAAGTATATGGAGTCAAGCGTCTTCTCATTCCAACTTTTATTACCGCGACGGATGAAACACACCAACGTACATGGGACGTCAAGCTGAAGAATGTTAAGGCGTACCTCAGTACTTTCTACAACAAAAGTATCGAAAGAACTCCGTTCGAGCTGCTTCTGGGTACAATCCGAAGTTTTATAATGGGGTCCTGCGAGCTGGGTTGTAAAAGCTACTGCTAAAAATGTACCTATGATACAGTTGCAGTTTCTCATACGAAAAGGTACCTAGGTATGTACCTAGGTGCTTTCTTAAAAATGTACATTAGTACAAGTACAGTTACTTCAAACCTACTTTATTTATTTTCCCCGATTTTGACAGAATATATTGGAGGTAAAGCTTTTTATACTAAGGATACACAAAAGAACGAGTTCCATAAATGTACTTTCTTGGTGTGAATGCGATGTCCACATCAGAGTTTAGTCCTCACGTGCCAATCATGCCCACGATCCAATGGGCTCACTGAGGCCACAGCTTCCCCTGCTTACCATGTCACGCTGAAACCAACGAAACTCGCTTGTTGACGTTCTTGTCCTCAGAGCCGGTGCTGACGTCAGCCGGCCCAGAAGACGTCGGCCGCATGGAGGAACGCATGAGTCGATTGCATAGGCACCTAACCTTTGTGACGACGAGCGAAAGGCTTCAAGCTTTCTCGTTTTCTTTTTCTTTCCTTAGTCGGAAGAAATACAAGCTTTTTTTTTCGGAATACTTCAGTTTTGTTAACTGCAAAATTTGAGTCCGATTTATTCAGTGGAAGCTGCTTTTATATACCCGATGTTACATTGCTTTACGATTGCAATTGTAATTGTTTTTCAGTATATTTTATATTGTATTTATGGTAGAAGAGGACCATGACCAGGACAAGGTAAAGGCAACAGAAACTGCGCGCATCATTCAAGTTATCTCCTCCCTTGGGAGCTTCAAACACGCAATGAACTCGATTTTGGTTTGACATGAGCAGAAGCAGAGTCGCTTTTTCCCTAAATGAAGTTCCGAAGCGATTCGATAAATTGGTGTCGCTAGAATGGCATCGCTAATCGACCGTTCACTCAAATGAACACCGCCATTCGCTAAAGTGTCGCTCGATGAAACATCAAGGGCGGGGCTTCGTTCGCTAAAACAGTCGTTTGATCAAGTCAGTGCCTCCAAGGTCATACCCAACTCAACGTTAATCACGGCACATGATAGTGTGTTAATACTTCAAGATCTATAGTTTCTACATGGTTAAAAATCGCGCACAAAGAGACGAGGACAAACGAGGAAGGAACACAGAACACAGACAAGCGCGCACTCAGAACTCTAGTATATTAAATGAAGAAAAGAAAGATGAAGCACAATATTTTACAGGGAACAACGTTTACCATGTTCAACGTTTACCAACTCGCCCAGCTTACTACTCTTCTATAGTTTCTACTATTTTGACGAAGTGAATAGAAGAGTACTTGTAAGAAGTAACTTCGCTTAGTTACAAGTTACTGGAAAATATGCCTAAGATACAGATACAGATACCGAGAAATGAAAGCACCTAGGCTTGTACCTCTGGTACAACAAAAGTACCTATACCTATTTTCACCTCAAAAACCGTAGGGAAAAAGTCCGGCTTCTCGCGGATGATTACTAATTTTCACCTTTAGGTGGAGATTTAGGATATATTTAGTAGCATTTTTGAGTGGATACACGTTATCTTATCAAGGAATACACGTTTCAAACGCCAAAAGCATCGCCTGTGCCTCCGACAACCAAATCTGGCGAGAACTATTTCGTGCGGCGTATGAACAATGCGCAAAACTTACTGTTTTCATGAGGTGAAAACTGGTATAGATACGGATTTCCAGTTATTTGTACCTAGGTACTTTACAACCCTGCCTGCGAGTGCTTGTCAAAACGTAAAACATTCTCTACGATGACCCTACGCAGCTCCAGGCTGCAGTGAGAGATAAAGTTATCTGCGAGCAGGAAGATTGCAAAGCAAGATTTGATTTCTGTCACTGCGCGGCAGACTCTCCCAGGTCGGCAACGTTGTAGTCATGAAGGCTGTAGCTCAACACACCGGCGAGCCGACAAAGACGCAACCGCTCTACAGGGGTGCCCCTCGTTGAACCAATGGTGCTGTCATGAGACATACCAAGTTTATGCGCTGCAGGGCACAAGACTTAGGCACTATATCACAACGTCTAATATCAGTTCACTAAAGACATTTTCAGGCAATTACAAAAATAAATCCCGAGATGACACCAGAATCGAGGACGTTTCTGAAGTCAGAATGCCCGAGTGTGTTAGTAGTCGCCGACACTCGCCACCGCAAAAACCAGCCGTGGCTCGGAAGAGGGCTGGCAACCCACACAGCGCGCGATTGAGGGGAGAACAATTGGCGCCGAAACTTAACGATTCATTTGAATCTCTCACTATGTGGCCCTGATTCTCTAACAAGATGGTACATCTTTGAATGTTTGGCTTCCCTGGATACAACACACACAGTAACTTGGAGGTCGCAACACGAAGAGGTACTACTTCTACTTACCACTGTAATTTGTGTCTCATTTGAATTTAAACTGTGTGCTGATAATTCATCCTAAAAGCCTCCCACGGAAATTGTAGCTAATTGCCTTGTGAATACAATAACAAATATTGACCACATAAAGCCGCAAACCTAAACGTCGAATATTTTTTACCACAGCGAATACGGATGAATTTGAGGCGCTTATGTTGTTTGCATTATTGATTCCGTGACCCTCGCTGTGGAAGCAAAACACGCATTACATAAATAATATACCTCGCGCGTGTGCAGGTTCTGCTAGACACTGGCCTTGGAAAGTGTGTTCATTGCAGCATGGGGCATTTCACATGGGGTGTGATCGACGCATGCATATGATGAAAGACAGATGGGGAATACAATATAGTGCCTCAAGTTGAATACAAATGTCATAATTAATCATTGAACGATATTTTACGTGGCACATAATATCACATGTTTCTAAGTTAATGGACAAAAAGGTATTACCTAAAATATTTGGTATTAGGTCCCGCATTTCAACAAGAAATGTAGTATCCTTACAGCCCATATAATTTAAGTATTTAAATTAAGTAAATCATCAGGGTCAAGAGGCAGGCAACTTTTGTGCTAATCTCTGTATGTAGAGATTTCAGACCCGGCCGCATGATCACCGCCGCTTTGTCACGGCCTCCAATTTTATCAGGAGATGCATGCAAAGAGGTTCGCTGGAGGTGTGGCCCTATGCACTTAGGCAACAATTTTTAGATGCTCGGGTTTGGCGCCACCCCGGCTCGTCCACCGCCCGTCACTGTGGCCGCTTGTCAGCGCCATCAGGTTAGATACCCCTCGCTGCAAACAACTTGGAGCACTTTTGTGATTCCCGACGAAAAGAACCAGTTGGCAGGCAGTTCCGAGCGGAGTGGGAACCAAAATCGAGCGTGCGTGAATCAATGAATGGCGTGAGTAAGAAGTTTTAGCTAAATCCCAGAAATTCTTGGCGTACTTTAATATCTTACAGATCCACACCGGAAATGTGTACTTTAGTCGTCGTATTAATTTAAAAGCTGTCCCCACGATCAAGTGTACGTTTCTTGTTTTTGATCTGCAAAATGTGGCTTCCAAACCAAGACAATCTGGATCCACGGGACCTTGCTGAATGAAAGAAGCTTCGCGCCTAGTTAATTCAATCGGATATTGGCAGATTCAGTAACTCAAACATCTATACATCAATGAGGTCAAAGAGCATATGCTAAAAAGTATACTCAGAATAAAGACCTTACCCGCTTGCAGCCAACATGCCAAATTCAGTGTTTTTGTGCTCGCGGTTCTGTGTGAGCTCTAAAAACCAGTCGAAGGCCGGGAAAGAATCATATAAGAACGTCTGCTGCTTCCCGTTCTGGTAAACGTATAGCAAGTCGTAGAATATGTAATCGCACATTCCACCAGGAGGTGGCATAGTAGAGGATTTGAGATTTGGGCCGAAGGTGCATAAGACGGGTCTTTTCTCTATAGTTGTCACTGTAAAAGGAAATGTTCAAGAATCAAAAAATTGAGATGAAAAGTTTTTTTGTTGTTGTTGTATTTCACTAAAGGCACACGTAAACTCATGAGTTTCGTTCAACCTTATCGGAGACGGATGTATGAGAAATTAGATTTCTAAAAAAATTTAAATCACAGTTGCATAGAATGCCTTTTCTGATGAGATGCGCTCGTGTTGGCGGTTGCCCCAGTGTTGCACATAAAACATGATGTGGTGTATTGGCAGGACGGTTCGACATTTAGGCGCGCTTTTTGAAGCAGCACTAAAGTGTTTTCCAGGAGCCTTATTTTGCATGGCATAGCTTTCGTTCGGTTTTAGCTAATAAAAGTGTCTACTTCGCGATTAGAAAATGGCTTGTCAAACTCAAAGAAATAGAAATTTGAGCGCAATAGTTACTTTCAGAGACCGTCCCCTGGTTCCTAGATCATCCCCAATATTTTACCCATGAGAGCACTAAATTGTGTGGAGATACCAAACATTCTTATTATGACTGTCTTTGGGCACGTAATACGTTTCATTTTCACACATCATTGTAAAATGTTTGAGTCGAAGAAAAGCTGTATTTCAGTTATCTTTTCGAAACAAGCGAACTATGTTTTCTACTCGCCATTTTGCGGGCGAGTCATCTGCACGTCCGCCTTTGTGGTCTGCTTGGCCATCGTGTTATCTGGAAAGATAAGAAAGAACAGTTTCGTTTTCTGAGGCTCTCACTTCATCCCGTTTTTCAGGCAAGGTTCCACGATCAGTTGACGGCAACGTGTAGAAAACGTTTGCACTTTGTGAAATAGTAATATGTTTTATCTGCCCTGACAGTCATTTTCGTATAACGTTGAACGTTTGTTTAGTAAAGTTGTACTCCAATTTAAAGGTCAAGACCATTTAAAATGGACTGCGATGTTTCCATTTGCCAAAAATAAATCACGAAGAAGCAAGTAGTTACGCCTCGCCGATTGATCCACACTCCACTCGTTCCTGTGCTGAACATTTCGAGAGGTGTGCGACATTTGCATTGGCCAGGGATTACCGCAGTTTTGCATGGCTTCGACGTTGCTTCTCTGCTGCTGCATCTCGCTGTCCACTCATCTGAAGAACCCCATCAAAAAGTACTTGTGAGTGTTTGGATGATTTTTGGAAACCTTCGTGAACCTCGCTTTGTACCAGTGTCATAAACATGTCATGTTTAACATAAACATTCCATCAAAACAGGAACAAAAGCTCGTTCGTTGTTTGCCCTCAATCTCGGAACGAGTTACGTTGCACGTTCCAGTGGTTCGAAATTAACGCGTTCTAGATACCTTTCTAAGATTGAAACGTGACGTTACATTAGTTTTCCTTCGCTTAGTTTAATCAAATATTGTGCTGTATATTCTGCAGATAAAATAAAACAAGCCAGTGCAAATGTCCACATCGTACAACGTGCCGTGTCGTCTCGATCACATTTATTCCAGCTATTCGTTTTCGAGTATATATCGAACACTTTCCATCTCTGGTAGTCGGAAGTTGAGATGTTAGATAACAAAAAACCTAAACGCCCACGTAAATCGGATGAAATTGATATATGGCCAAATTAAGAAACGCCGTTCCTTCTGCCGTTTGCTCAAAACTGCAACGAGTTCCCGTTCCAGTTGCACCGATGCATGATGAAACTCTGGCGTCCTTCAGTTCCTCCTTAAAAGAACTCGTTCCAGAAACGTCGTTTTTTTGTAGCGCTGTTCCGTAGAACACTGCTTTGTACACTGCAGCTGAGAACTTTCCGTATGTCAGATTTTCTAGGCTTACGTCTACACTAAACATGTACACGTTACTTTAAAAAAGTAACTAAATACCGCGACTCGTCACTCGCTCAAAAAGTAGGCAAATACGTCACACGTTACCGATTCCCAAAAGAAACGCTTTGCTTTACCTCGCATGTAACGAGTTACCTTTCTCGTTACTTTGGGAACCATATACACAGCTGCTTTTTTTCATGATTTATTGTTTTCTTTTCAGTAGTCTCTGCATCTATAGCGGTAGCTGCCTCTCCAAGTTTTCGTCAGTCACGTTTCCCCGCTTCCTTGGGAATACATGTCCGGCGACGCTGAGGAGTCGCTCTACGGACGCGCTCGAAGGAACGGCAGTGTGCCTCAAGAAGAGCTGATGAATCTGGGATTCCTTTCTCTCCTTCGTTCGCTCTGCTTCTAAAGTTCGAAATTGACTATGGGTTCTGTACCTTCTCGCGTTGGCAACGTCCGGGTTTACATTCGGTGTGTATACGATTCTAGAAGGTTCAACCAACTAAACGTATTGTGTTCTCTCGGTGAAGGACATTCCCAGCTGTAGAGTTGGAGTGACGTTTTTCAGCGATGAACGTTGCTATACTGTCATACTGTTTAGTTGATTTATTTTTTGTTCCTTATCTTCCCTTGTCGTAATAGACGCGCACTAAGGCTACAATTACAACGAGGCTGTTTAAACGGCGTTGTACTCGTTACTCTTCGAAAGTAACGAAATACCGCTACTCGTTACTTGGTCTTACTAGTAACTAAGCACGTTACTCGTTCCTTTTATTTTTTTAAGTAACTAAATACGTTACTCGTTACTGAGAATTTAGCTAGGCAGAAGTAACTCGTTACTAGTAACGTGTTACGTACAATAGTTAATATCTTGCCTGCACATATGTCTGGCGTGTCAGCGTGATATTCAGCGCGTTCCCGAGAAGAAAAATTCGTGCATTTTCGCCCGGGTGAATAGAATAAAAACCGTAGAAAGCTCAACTCTGTAAATATGTGACACTAGCGCTTCAGGATAGACAGAAAAAAGTTAGAGAACATGCTTTAACCAGGTTCAAATTATAATTGAAAAAAAAGTAAAACGTTTCTATAAGTCGACGTCCACACCAGCCTAATATTATATTTTTTTAAATAATAATGTAGGCGCTCGTAGCATAAATATCAGTGAAAACACTTTTCAGCAAGAAAGAAAACAGTATTATCTTCCTTGCTTGCGAGCCTTTTTTTCCTGGATGTAAATCACACACTTGTACACAATGTCAGTCTTTTTTCTTTTTTTGACGATATTAGGCGTAGGTGGATGTCAACTCATAAAGTAAAATGTTGTCTTTCTCAGTTCTATTTTGATCGAGGTAACCCCATGTACTCAAACTTTCGCGTTCGTATCACAAACACTCGCGTCACATTCTATAAAATGTTGAGGCTTCTGCGATGCATAGTTTATCTACCCGGGCCAAAAAACACGAATTTTTTTCCTCAAGGATACCCTGTGCATATTCGGAGTTGCTCAGGAGCCACGTGGTGATTAGTCAAGACAGCTGGCAAGAGAGGGAAAGGGGTGCAGTTTTTTTGTTGTTTTGCCTCCAGCGCGAACTTTATATCTTCGAGAACGCCTAAATTATAGTTTGTCTAGTGATCTGTGAAACTTGCAAAATCAATTACATTCTTTCAAGTAATGGGCACACAATTCGCTCATCGTGCAGTGAGCAGGAGAACATATTCGCGTCTCCAGCTCGCCGCTCGCCCTCCCGCGGCGGAAACGGGAAGCGCTCTAGTGAGGGTCCCCCGATACTCCTGCTCAGCGGGCACGGCGGAACTGCTCGCGATCGTGGCTCGCTAAATGTCGTTTCCAAATGGAAACAACACTCTTCACTGTCCCAATGTGGTGCAGCAGCCGGTATGGGATTGTACCTTATTAGAGAGTTTGAGTATTGCGCATATAGAAGCAAACGCAAGCGCTGTGCGTTTGCGTTAGGGTGGCTTGCTCCACGTTTCGCGTGCGCATCGTTGCCATGCTACGACCCAAGACGGCCATTTTGGGTTCCGCGCACGCGCAGCGTGGAACATGCAAAGCTAATGCAGACATACAGCGCTTGCGTTCGCTCGTATATGCAATACTAGAACTCACTACTGTTTCACCGTTTTCCAACACCAACGAAACGTGCATCAGTGAGCAGACGTGCAAGAGGGTAGGCGTTCCTTCGAACTGGAAAGGCTGAGGATGGCAAAACGACGGCGAACAAATACGAAAGGAAATGAATGTTAAAAAAAGCGTAATAATTAAAAAAAGAATCCTTTGTTTTTCTGGGGGCGGGGGGGGGGGGGTGATTTCGTCTGGAAGGATATTGGCGGCTGACTTCGGAAGTTTTGCCGATTGTCAAAAGTCGCTACTTTAATAGCATCCTCAGTAATCTAATTTTACATGAATTCCTCACATTAGCTAGGGTTTTTTCATTGATTTTAGACTTCATTTATTTTATAACTTGGTAATTAAAAATGCTGCAATTGGCACCAATGATGATAATTAGTACACTTTAGATTGTCATACTTGTTCGCGTGTTTGAAATTAGATCATATAAGCATGCAATCAATTATTTTCGAGCTTGAAAATGAAGTATCGAAATATCTTAATATTATTATTTATATTATTATTAATACAAATTGCGGCAATGTATGCCCCCAATTAACGCTACGATCACAGAAATACGCCATTTAACCATTACCGTTTTTTTCTGAAAAGTGTCATTTTGTTTTCTTTTTATCACATGAAGACCTCTGACATCGTTATCAAGATAGACCAACAGTCTAACGCTGGATGCAATATAAACTCATGCGTCACGCGTTGCTTTAAAAACACGCAAACTTCAGCTGCCTCACTCGGATTCCGTCTTCGAATTTTTTTAGTGAGAACAGCGTTTCTTAATTCATGCGTTTTGTGAACATGTCGTATAAACTGGATTTATTCTATTATTCTGGTTTTGGGAAAGATATTAAAACAATTAATCTTCTAAATACCCCAAAAGCCATTGAAAGGCCCGCAGTTCATTGTTTCATATGACAATTATGTGAGCCAGAAAAGGTAGCAAGAACGCACAAATATCCGCACTGAATTTTTCAACAACTACAGCATTATATGTTACCTGTAAGGTGTATGAAAGACCCTGTCTTTAAAGGGACGAACGTTTCCGCGAACAACTTTTTAACTAAATAATTACGGTGTGATACACATTTTGAGTTATGAAAGAATCTCGAAATTAAGACCGATACCGAGAAATTAAATCCAAAATAAAGGTAAGTTTCGGTTTTGATCAATAATTAAAACGTACCTCCTGTCCTAAATATTACGCTAAATACCGTTTTTGTTTTCAGGATAAAGAGGTGACCTGCGCTTATAACAGCGCTAGCTCCCTAGTATTACCAGAAATAATTTGTGTCACTCAGTGAAGCCAGCAAACTAGGCAGGCTCAGCAGCGGCACGCACCTCCGACCCTCACTAAACCGGCCATCTTGGAAAACGAGTGGCGCCACCTATAGTGAATTGGAGTCGCGAATAGCTTCCAACCTGTTGAGCATTGGTGGTCACCATGGCATGGCATTTCTTGTCGTCCTTGAATAACGAAAAGAAACGCCGACGAAACGAAACAGTGTTTTGTCATGTTTACACTTCACAGCACACAAAAACAGACACAGTTCAGAAGTCCACTCACACACAAAAAAAAATAACATTCACACTGCGCTGACTCTAAACGCTGGTTTGTATTGAGCTTCCTATTCCTCTTGTTTTACTCTTATATATAAAGAACTAATTCAAGCTACAAATGATGCAACTGGCAACTTTTCCTAAATAGTCTAACTTTTTTTTATAAAGCTAGCGAAGGAGTGCTTACACATGAGCTAGCTATAGCGTGACAATGTACGCGGTTTCTTTGATATCTAGCGTGAATTTGTTATTGGTCCTGCCCACTACGATGCAGTTGGTCAGAAGTGGAGAACACCCGGAGTCTCACCAATGGATTCCTAAATGACCTGAGTCGGCCTTGATGGCGTTGTTATTGTCTTCCCGAAATCATTCGTTGGGACATCGTCCTGTTTGTCCGATGTAGCGCTTTCCACAGGAAAGGGGAAAGAAAGAAATCACTCCCTTTGTGCAAGGAACAAACTGAGTTTGGCGGTTCTTGGTGCAGCACGCTGCTCGAATAGAAGGCCCTTTTACCTTCTTTCACAAGATGGAAAGTTTATGCGCAGTGGAAAAAACGACGTCTATATTGACTCAATTGGCTCTTCTTGTGCGCTGTGAAGTGTAAGCATGAACCACCAACTCGCCTAAGGTGAAGTAGTGTTTCGTCACATAACACCTTCCTTTCGAGCAATGTTACGCGGAGCGGACCTGCAAAGCAGCGTGGTGCTCATACGGGCCGCTTTTGAGTGTTTCAGGCACGTTCGCTCGCACAGTGAAAAGTATCATTCAGGTCGACCTGCTCCAACGAACCTTAGACTTCGTTTGCGCATCAAATGGAACTGGCGAATTTACCTTTGGGAGCGACGACCACCAAGCCAGGTTTCTCGCGGGACACTTGTCGCTTGGATGTTTTGAGAGAAGACAAAACCCCTCGACGGGTACGTTATAGTCTATCGCAGGTTAAGGGGGCAGTGCAACGATTCGTGGATTTTGCGCAAATATCTTCAAGAATAAATTACTCATGTAAGCTTAAACAAACGTTAGCTTTTCTCCCCACACAGGCAGTGACAAAAAACAATGTAGAGAACAATTACAGAGGGACACTTAAGAGTGCTGCAGTGTAGGAATGCTAAAGCATACCAACACACAGCGTACTCATACAAGCAGCCTTTCGCACACGGCGCACCGGCGTCCCCCCTTCCCGCTGCGCCGCCACCAGTCTGCCTGGCTCCTTAGCAACGATGACGCCGTTGCTATGGAGCCGCATGCACTTCGGCGGTGATATTACGCTCCCCCACTGCGCAGGCGGGGCGAACCCCGCCGCCTCCACGGCATCCGTGACGATGCATCTTTGTTGCTGTGCTTTTCTTTGCGTTTTATTTGTATTTCTGAGGCGCGTCCGCTTTGATCTTTAGCGCTCCGCCGGCTTTCATGACGAAGCACCTGCGTTGCTCTGCTTTTGGCCAATGGGAATTCAACCGCCGTTTCGCAGCTGCAGATGGGAATTTAGCTGCCGTTTCGCGGCTACCGACGGTTACAAACAACGCTGGCTTCGCTCCATAGAACAGTTAACGCTTTCGCCTTAAAATGGTTTCGCATTAAAGCAAGAAGCGTTCACCTCCTGCACACGGAGCCAGAACAAGCGTCCACGTCATCTGGAGCCGACTAGACGCTGCCAGTGCTTGTCATAGATGGACTGGCCTGGCAAAGCACAAGGCACAGGCTGAGTTTTGGGCAGCGTTAGGGTTCGGCTACTGTAGTCACTAGAGTGATTGGACCCCAGCCACTACCCGTAACGTTGTCACGAAATTCATTATCACGAGCCCCAAATCGACTGCTCACGCAATGCTCTTGTCCAACCTATGAGCCTCGTTCGAGTGTGATCACTCGAAAAACCATGCCAACACTTCGACATCCAAGCTGCGTCGTCAAGTTTTGCGATGGGGAGATTGAAAGAAAGCGCTCACTTTCATCCTTGAAATTACACCGCAACAAAGACGTTTCTTTGTCAGTGGCGTTTTGTGAAAGTATACTTCGGTACCACTGGTGCGAGTAAGCTCGTTTAAAGTGAAAAACATAGCAAATTAGTATCGCTGCACCATCCCTGACTCCCCCAAAACCTCCCCTCTTTCCCCTTTATCAGAGCAAGCGCTTGAGAGGATGCACGGGAGGAGGCGTGTCCACTCGCCTTCTCTCCAGCGTTTGTTCTCCTGAAGTGCCTAGTGGAGGGCTTTGTGGGACGAGCTTGTGGTGCTTCTTTTAGCTAGCAACAAAACAAAGCGCGCGAACGAGAACAATCAAAAATCAGGGAGCACTCGCGACGCGCGCCTCTTTCGCACACATATCGTTTGAGAAAGTGTTGCCGTGCTGAAGAGACCCTGTGACGTCACGGGGTTACGCAACTCCCGGTCTTGTTACCCCGCGATTTTATGCCGATCATGTGACACTGTCTGACGTCTGTTGACGTCAGACTACGTCACGCGGCACCCTGACAGCAGGTGACACCATGCATTTCGAGCACCTTCAGAATAATCCAGACAAGCAACTTATTCACCTCCAAGCTCGATGAATACTTAAAATTTAGAGACTTGCGAAAGCGTCTTGTTAAGCTTAAAATGTTTGTCTTTTTTTACGGATTTTTTATTTAAATTTTTTGTCCGTTTGTCCTTTGGTCCGTGCGCTTACTTATAAATTTCGCGGGAAAACTGCATTGTTTTTCAGGTCACGACGTCACGCGATGTCACGTGACTTCACGTCACGTTGACTGTACTCCTTCAAGTTTTCCCCTAAAGTCGGCGGGGAAATCGATGCCACGTGACTTGATGCCACATGACCTACACAGCAATTCATTGTCCCGTCTTATTTAACGGAAAACGACGTCACGTGACCTGATGTCACGTAACATATGTACTAATTCAGCTTTCCGCTAAGTTTGGCGGGAAGTTGCTCGTGACCTGAGGTCACACGTGACCTGAGGTCACGACACCTATACACCAATTTAGTCAAGCCACGAAAAACTTAATGTCATGTGACCTTACACCACGTGGCCTATACACCAATTCGAATTCTCCGCTATACTTAGCGGGGAAATAGATGTCACCTGACCTCTACACCCTCAGTTTCCTTGCAAAAACGGCGTAGGTATCGACGTCATAATATTTGAGGACACGTGACACAAGATTAATACATTTTCCCCACTGCATCAAGCAAAAAAAGTTACGTCACGTCATCTACGCACAAATATAGTTTCCCCGTTAAATTTAATGGGTAAATGGACGTGGTAACTTGCCGCCACGTGACTTTGACACCAATCCAGCTTCGCCGTTAAATTGGACGGGGGAGCACCGTAGAATGGTGCGGAAGAGCTGAGGGGGAGGGAGGAGAGGAGTAAGGATAAGCGACTGAGGAGATGCAGATCGAGAGGGGAAGAGGGGTACCACAGAAGGGTTAGCGAATGAATTGTGGGAGGGAAAGAGAGGCAGGAGAGGAGAAAACATTGGAAGGAAAAGACTAAAAAATAAATTAAACAAATAAAAAATTAGATTAACAAAATGTAAAAAAGTGAAAGTCGTTTACAACTCCCTGTAACGCCGAATTAGAGCGCAGCTCTTGAGGAGGAGGAGGGGAGGGTACGGGGGGCCCAAGTGACCTCGGGGGAAGGGGGAAGGGGTCACATGGCCTCAGGGGGGTCACTTGACGTCACTGATGACGTCATCAATGATGATGACGATGACGATGCGGATGCGGATGACGTCATCAGTGACGTCACTGATGACGTCATCAGTGATCATGACGATGACGATGCCGATGACGTCATCAATGACGTCACTGATGACGTCATCGGCATCCGCATCGTCATCGTCATCATCATCACGTGGCCTCGGGGGTCACGTGACCAGGGGTCACGTGACCTGGGGGACCACTTGACCTGGGGGTCACGTGACGGCGGGGGGTCACGTGACCTGGGGGCCACGTGACCTGGGGGTCAAGTGACCTGGGGGAGGTCACGTGACCTCGGGGGGGTCACGTGACCTCGAGGCGGTTACGCCGACGCCGACGCCGCTCAAGCCCGAAACGGGCGCCTAAGAGCTGCTCTCTAAAAATAAGTGTGCGTGGTTTCGGCGGGCAAATCTTGTCATTCATAATCTTCGGCAGCATGATCGAGCTTGCGTACTGTTTTTTTGTTTGTTTTTTGACACCACCGGTGCTGCCTTTTATGTTCTTTTATATCTACTGCTTTACCTTCATAGACGTTTTTAAAATACTAAACTGGCAAGGCTGAGCGTCTTAAAGATATCTAATGGCGCAAAAGCTGTGAAAAAAAATAAGGTATCGCTGTCCTCAACGAGCAAGTACAATGATACATTGTGCGCACAGTCATGCATTGCCGCCAAAAAACGTGAGACGGAAAAGCGGCGTTTTAAAAGAGCGCTGTGGAACCTCCTGCTGCCTTCCGAACACCCGCGAGCTTTAAATGCATGGGAACCCGACAGGCAATCTCCATCGCGCTGAGCTGGTGCGACTGCAGCGGCTCGTGTCGCCCTTCGCCTGCCGCGAAATTTATCGCTTGAGCTAAACTTTTCTTCTTTTTCTTTTGGGGGGGGGGGGGTGCCGACTGTACTAAACATTGTGGAAGAACATTTTGTAATCATAGTGAACTCAAGGATTTCACGAGCCTTCATACACTAACCGGTTGTTGTAGTGGCTAGTCGAAATGGCGTTGGTCTTGGCGAAGCTCGGGAACTGCTTGTATTGATCGGTTGCACTCGAACGCCTGCAAGTCATAGAAATCGACATGGAGAGCATCGCTTCTGAGCAACAGTACAAACTAAAGAATTGATTCCAAAGAATTAACTAGGAGATGACCGGGGTTGCGATCACGAAGCAGGAGTTATCAAACTATCGACTGTTCGCGCGCGTAAGCTATCAAGGAGTAGCTTTCGTACTGAATGAAGAAGTAAACGCCCCTTGCCGCCTTATCAATGATCATCTCTATGACACTTTATAAATCCCAACTATGGTGCCAATAGCGCGTCACCGACGGGCATGTTTAGCGCGTCCTTAAGTTGTGTCCTTCGATTTCCGCCTGTCACGTTATACAGGGTGACTCAAAAAAAAGCCAGTTTTTTTTTTAAGCAATTGCAAAAAGCGATTTTTTAACCTATCGCGCTACAATTTTATGCAGAGTTGCCGAAAAACGGTGCATTTTTTCTTATGCAATTTTCGAAGAGCGAGCTTACCTGAGGAAAATGTAAAAAAAGAGAAAAAATCTCAAATCCAGTGGAAACGCAGCGAAGCCACCAGTCTTCAAGCAATAGGAAGCCAACATTTCCCCGCGAAATTTAGCGGAAAATTTACGCACCGTATTGTTTGAAGGCCGATGGCTTCGCTGCGTTTCCATAGGCGTTAAAACTTTTAATTTGTTTTGACTTTTTTCTTGGATAGTTCGCTTTTTGCAAATTTCATAGAACAAAATGCACCACCTGTGGGCAATGCTGTACAAGATTGTAGCGCGATACGTTAAGAGACCGATTTTTGCGGTCGATTTAAAGGGCCTGGCCTTTATTTGATACACCCTGTAGAAGTATCCTGCAGGTGGCTTCCGCGATCCTGGTGGTGGCAGAACAGCCGAGGTGGACCCGGCTGATGCCGGTTCTGCTGCAGGTCCCTCTCAACTCGACAGCCGACGAAAACTTCAGCAGCCAGAAGTTGAGATGACAAGACGATAGCGGCCGTCGTATTCGAGTTACCATTTTGACGAAATGCTTGCGGCCAACTACCAGGATAGCGGCGCCCAACATCACGACAGGCCGGTTTTTCTGGCGTCGTTTCTTGCCACTTCGGGACAAATTCGAATGCATGGGCGATGTAGAAACCTAGTGCAAGGCTGATTTCGAACACCGTGTTCGTCACGGACAGCTTAGAGATCCCTGCAGGGATCCTGAAGGCCCGTCTTGGCTCTATCCATGATGTCAAATACGCACTTCCTTGCGAGATAGAGATGAAACGCCACACAGATAACAGAAAAGAGACATCGAAAAAAGACTGATCAAGCTCTGTCGCTTTTACAACACAACGCGAGTGGTTCTTAAAGCTGTCGGCGACTAGTAATACAGAGGTCGCCAGACAGCGCTTTTTGACCCATGAAGAAGCGAGCAGTCGCGTTGACCAGTCGACTGTTAGACTGGTGGAATCTAAGCTTGAAGCAGAAATATATGCCAGGAAAGAGCGGTGTTCCGATATTCTTATCTTCAAGCGTTATTCATATGCATTTCTAGTTATAAAGTCTTTGAAACTGATCGAGTAGCATACCGATTATTCAAATAGTGCCTTAATCGCCGACAAATGTTTCACCGAGTATTGTAGAAAATGATTCACTTTTCGCTGATCAGCCAAAGGTTAACCATTTTCTGATTCCTGTCACGGACAACAAGTTCATCACGCCGTCCAATCCAACATCAAGAATTTGAGCACTGTCGAGAATTTCGCTCACGCAGAATGCTCTGTTGTTAAAGTGCACAACAGCAAACTTTTTCACACCGAAATATACGTTTAAATATAAAGTACCCAGGACATTTTATAACATATTTTGCGAAGTGAGCTTCCTGTAGGAAATTTTTATTGTTGTTAATGGCATATTCATTTGTTTCCCTGTCGCTACTTTCTGTGTTTAGGGGGATGAGAAATCATTAAAGGACCACTGACACGGCAAATGCGGAAATCATTTTTAATTAAGGGGCTATTATTTTGGGGTGCCAAGATACTACTCAATCATGTATTTTTAATTCAAAGCCGCCTTTTTTTATAGCAAGAACATTAACCCCAAACTAAGCCGCTCAGGTGGGCTCATGTGGTGCGCTACGGCATCAAGCGTTCCCGAGTGACGTAGTTATCTGTGACGTTGCGCTTTTCAAAAAGAAGGCCACGGTGTTCCGAAGGACGAACTTGCTGCAAGTCACGTTTCTGGGACCGCGCCTGTATTATTATTATTGCGTGTTCTTGAACACGCAGTAAACATTATGATTCATATCTGTTTTGTTGTTATATTGTCGTTAATATTGTTGGTAATTTTTTGTTGTTTTTGTTGTTCTTGTTGTTGTTGCTCTTATGTTGTTGTTCTTATTTATATTATTAATATTATGATTACTATTAATATTGTGGCGATTCTTTCGCCTGAACGGTACTCTTTTTTTACGTCGAGCTACTCCCGAGTGTGCTCCGCTACGTTCACCGCTTGCCCCGGCCCCGATCTTGGTTCGTCGTCATCGTCGTCCACAATCGTCGAGCGTGCTCCGCGTCATTACTGCTGCTCGCGCTGACCTCCTGCTCCTCGTTCGACATCATGCCGCTTCGCGCTGCTTCTGCCGTCGGAACCTTCACGGGATAAAACGCTGCGAAGCAGATACTCTCTCGCGCAGCCGGTTACGAACCGTCTCGTAAGAACTTCTAGAACCAACCGCTCTGTACATATATGTTCTACGAGCAACCAGCAGAGCCATGGCCCGCAAGCTGAAACCTGCAAGCTTCACGTACTAACACTTCCACGTGTCGTGCCAATCTGCAAGCGTCACCGTGCTTCACTTCATCTTGGAACTTCCACCGGAGGCCACCAGGTGTCTGATCGAAGCTCCACTCGATATGAAAGAACTTCTGCAGTCGACGACGAATCTCTGTAGGACTCCGACTTCTCCACTTTGTACAGCTGAGGCGAAACCTCCTCTTGTCCCAATTTTGGCTATTTGTTTATCATCGCCTGTGCTTTGAGTATTTTTAGGAGCGTGAAATATGTTGTACGGACGTTTGGGTATAGCTTGTTTTACCTTATTGTCCTTGTGGAGTGCATTGGGCGCGATAAACTTCTCCCTACTGGTGGGAGGTTTTTGACATGCACAGCGTGTAGCAACGCTTATCATCTCGACAAACTTCGCTCTGGTGTAGCGGATACTGCCTTTTTCAGAATGGGTGCTGCCAAAAGAAAGAAATGGAAGAGGTATTTTTATGTTGTTTGGGCATTACACCCCGGTGTCTCACGTGTTGCAACGGCGAGCTTCGCTCTGGTGGAGGAACCATCTGTACTGTTTATCTAGATAGTTTTAGTGACGCCGATGGACACCGATGGGAGCCCGCAAGAGCAGCTCAGCCTCACTTCTGTTTCTAGTCAGCTGGCGTCAATATCTGTCGCACTTCAGCTGCTTCTTTCCTTAAAGACTAGCGTAGAGACTTTGTTGCCACTACCGGAAACGGTTGATCAGCTGCTAACGCTTAGGCCTGCCGTCGAAGAGTTTCGCGGCATTGTTAGACAGCTCCAGTCAGACGTCGACTTCGTCGGTGCTAAATAAGAATCAGTACTGGCGCTCCCAATGAAAATGAGGAGTCGGTCAAAGACGTCAGAAATGGTGTCCATGAACTCAGGGCCGCAGTGAACGAAAATTCGCAGGAAATTGCACGGCTCAAAACAGAACTGAACGATTCGCAAGTGTACAGCCGCCGTTGTAACATGGAACTGCACGGACTTCTCTGCGCTGCTGGAGAAGACCTGGTTAGCGTGATGGGAGATATTTCTCGGAAACTCAACCTGGCTTCTTTTAAATCCTCTGACATCGTTGCAATTCATCGTCTCGCAAAAAACGAGACACAGCTCCACCGGTGTTGAATCAGTTCACTTCTGTCTGCACCAAAAATGTTTCGATAACTGCACGTGGCAGATTGAAAAGACTGCCTCAGGCTGATTATCAGCCGAAGTTGTTTTTTCACGATAACCTAACCCAAGTCAACAAAGAGCGCCTCTGGTTGGTTCAGACTAAGGGCCGGGAAACGGGTTACAAATTCGTGTGTCCAAAAACCCCAAAAATCTAAGCGCGTAAAAGCGAGGAATTCCCACCGGTGCGCATCAGCACAGCGAGGGAACTTGAAAAGCTTAATTGAGGAATGACGACTTGTGTTTTCGTTCCAGATTTTTTCCCAAACCGGCCCCTGTTTTGGGTGCCGGTTTCGGAAAACAAGGTACCGCAGTCTACGTTAAAGAAAAATGGCTGCTCGTAAGTTTTAGATACACTATATATGCGTGTTTCTGGGTGAACTGCATCTCAAGTTTTGATGTATCCTTTGTTCATGCGGAATCACTTACTCTTAATATTTCCCAGTATCGGTTTTCTTATGTTTTCTAGCAATTTACAGACCGCCTTCACAGCACACTTCACTCCTCCTTGCGGAGCTGGAAAATGCGCTCAAACCGCTTCGTTCATAAAATGAACTTTGCTTGATTGGTGACAAAAATACTGATACACTGAGCCTGACAAGTTTATAGTATGTGATGATTGCAATGTGTTGTCTGATTATGGGATTGAAAACACTATCGCCCTCCCAACAACAAAGAAACTGTTGTGAGGGAAGTTGCTAGTTTCCTGTATAAATAATTTAAATGTTCGAGGTACTGATGCCTCAGTGAAATCTGCCGCCATTATGCGTAAGCTATGATGACCGCTACTTCATTGGCTGTCTATTAGATGAGCAGATGGCTGGGTATGAATATAATAGGCCCGGGAAATTCTTCGTTTTTATCAAAAATACAAGTAAATGTGATGCGTTTGTCACCGCTTTTCACTGAAAGGGATGTTTGACATCTGCCGAGTCCACCAATGTTTACGCATGTTACAGTCATTTTGCCGTGAGTCGAAGAAATAGGTTCATTTTAAAAAGCGGTCAGACAAGTTTTGGTTGACCACTGATATTATGTCTTCAATTAAAGGAAAAGGTACATTGTGGTTACGCTGTCGCCGTGCTGTAGGTAACTTAGACATGAGGGCAGAATTTCGATGTGCTAAGAACAGAGCTAACGCGGTGATCCGGTTCGCCAATCGTCGTCACTTTCAAGAGAATTTGTTTAAGTCGAGATCAAAACCACGCGAAACGTTGGAGTTGATTATTTCATTCAGAGGGTGTGGAACTACAAAATCGCTTCGCGACTATTTGTAGAATCATTCTGGCTCAGGCTTAAGGACTGTTGGCAACGATTTCAACCACCTTTTTGTTGCGTCTTCAAGTCGCTAGATATAATTGCTTGACATTTTTCCAGTCGAGTCATGGTTTTAGAATGTCAGCATCTGCGTATCTGCCCTATCTCGATGTTGCTACTTTGCGTTCAACATCATTTTCTGTAAAGCGCAATAAAACTCCTGGTATTGATGACATACGTGTTCATTCTCAGCTCTCCTCACTTATTTCAATGGCCCGTGGAAAGATGCATACTTCCCTACTAAATGGAAGCAGGCAGAAATGATTCCTCTACTGAAACCGGGAAAATACCCATCTAATTCTTCAAGTTACAGGCCGATATTATTGACGAGTTGCATGGGAGCACATTTTGAGAGGCTAGTTAACAGGCGTGTTGTTTACTTTCTTCAAGAAAATAATATTTCGGCTGTAAAACAAGGTTGCTGTCAAACTGGACGCTCAACGATCGACTATATCGTTTGGCTCAATACTGTTGTTTGGGAGGCATTTGAGAACAGGCAGCATTGCGTATCAGTTTTTTTTTTACTTGGAGAAGGCTTACGATACCACTTGGAGACATGGCATCCTGCGTGAACTTTTTATGTATGGAGTGCGCGGAAGATTACGTCTCTGCATAAGACACTTCCTATGTGGTTGTTTTTTCCCTGTACCTCTAAGCACAGCACTTTCCGACATTATTGATCAGGAGAAAGGTGTTAAAGGTGTTCCACAGGGTGGAGTCATTAGTGTCCCCGTTTGCTGTAAAAATTAACTCTCTATGCCGGGGTCACACCTTCCTCCGTAATGTACTCTCTTTAAGTAGATGATATTCAAATTTGGGTAACATCGTGTAATATGTTTACATGTCAAATGCAGCTACAGCTAGCCATAAATAAGTTAATAAATGTGCGGATGAAAATGGTTTTAAGTTTCAAAAATATACAATCTGTGTCACCTTTTTGCGGCCAGAGCTTGGGTTAGATATGATTTTCACTGTAGGTAGAAATAACATTGCGGTTAGAGCAGAGCATAAGTTCCTGGGAGTGATTTTTGACAGCCAGCTAAACTTTGTATCTCACCTCAAGTGGCTGAAGCAAAAATGTCTGCAGAAGAAGAACATCCTGAAAGTTCTTTCACCAGAGCCTTGGAGTTCCAATAGGACGTGTCTACTTCGTTTGTACACCTCTCTTGCACGATTGCTTCTTGATTCTGGTGCTTTTGTGTACGCGTCTGCCCGGCCGTTTGCCTTGGAGATGCGTATTCCGTGCATGCCCTGGGATTGCATCTTTCAAACGGTGATTTTCCTACATCTGCTGTTTTAAGCCTATACGTTTACTCCAACGAGATGCCACTTCAAAAAAGGCGGAAATTTGTATGTCTTCTTTATGTTTACAATGTTTTATCAGATCCCAGTCATCCAGCCCACAGTTGTATTTGAGAATCCAAGTTTCGTCGTACCTTTGACCATAAACCAACTGTTGTTCGAGCCTTGAACTTCGTTATGAGAACCTCCGTCTCTCCAAACTTGCCTTTTGAGGATATACGTTTCCTAGAAAGGGTGTGTCATACTGCCACATGGGACATGAAACATATAGGTTGTGATTGGTATTACACAAAATTTAATGAACATAATATATCCCCACTCATTCTACAACATTAATTTTCAGCCCTGCAAGAAAAATGCAAGCATTACTGCCAGTTTTACACTGACGGTGCCAAGTCCTCAATGTATTATGGCTCCGCTGCTCATTCAAATTCATTTACTCATGTGATTCTGCTTAACAATGTCGGCAATTTTTATTGCCGAAATATATGGTGTTCTGGACGAACTTGACTATATAATCAAGAGAAAAGTGATGGCAGCCACTCTTTTTGTGGAATGTTCAAATGTTCTGACTACAGTATGTTCTGTTACACTAACCAAAAATAGGTTGATTCAACTCGTATGGGCCAAAGTTTAACAGGAACTTAATGGAGAGAATGGCATTACGTTTTCCTGAATCTCCAGCCATGTCGGCAACGCAGGCAACGAGGCTGCGGATAGATTAGCCGCCTCTTCACAAAACGTTTTATCATTGAATGTCCGCCTGCCTTATTAAGATTTTAAGGTACCCATAATAATTTCACTTTCACGACTATGGCTACCTGAATGGGACCTAGCCAATATTAACAAACTTTATGCCATCAAGCCAGAAATTGGTGACTGGGAAACCTCCTATGAAGAAGTCGGGGCCCCAGTCCACGCTATGAAGGTGGTTGGCCAGCGAAGCTGTGGTATCACCTGCAACGATTGCCCACTGCACGATAGACACATTTCATGGCAAACGCCACCAGGCAGTTTCTGACGTCACAGAAACCTCTCGGTTCATAAAACTAATGAACAAAGCCCACCCTAACACCGCTGCTTGAAATGTCGATGAAACGTTTATCCACCAGTTATCTAGTTGAACGCAAAAATAACGAAGAAGAGCGAGATCTGTTACAAATTTTGGAATATTCTTGCAAACCAACTTGCCTCCTCCAAGTCGTTTCATTGTCCAGCCGAGGGCCCTCATTAGATAATCAACATTGATGTACGTGTAGCATAAGCATTTATACTTTCTAGCACTGATGACATAAGCAAGCTCGACAGGCTTGCAAAGACGGAGCGACCGCAAGTCGCTTGGGACTCAAAAGGCAGATCATGTTTGTGAGCAGCGAAAGGGTCTATGCCAAATGATTGACAAAAAAAAGTAAACGCATTGTACCAACACTTTTTATACATGAAAGTCTAGTGACGTCACTTCACACATCGCAAGCTGCCGTAACCGCGGCAGCTCGCGCAACAACCGGGAAAACTATGCTGTGAGCGCAACGTGCTTCGCATTGTTATCGGGAGCGCCTAATCATCAATTATGGGGTTCGGATTCTTGTTTTCTGCTTCTTCCTTATTGAAACAGACGCTGTGCTGTATGTTGTATGCGTGATATGCACTTTTCACTTCAATCGCTGAAGGTTGTTTTTTTTTTTTCGTGAGGACTACGACACGAGGAAGTCCTAGGAATCCTACCTGTGAGTCATATACAGTTTCGCTGTAATCAAATTCGTTTCCACGAAGTCCTCTTGTGCCGCTTAAAAATCGGCCACTCATTTCTTACTCATCCCTAGCTGCTTATAGGTGACGTACCGCCGGTGTGCCAGCACTGCGGAGAAGCTTTACCTGTTCTGCATGATCTCTTTGTTTGCCGTGGCCTTCTACCACACCGCAAGCTCTATTTCCCGAGTTTTTCAAGTACAACATGTCATTTAACCCTCTCTTGGTTCTAGAGCAGCAGCCTCTCTTAACATTTGAACGTCTCTTAGCTTTTCTTCAATCAACAAATATTTTACACAAACTATAGACAAGTTTTTGTTTAGTCTTAGCGCACTTTTACTAAAGGTTTTTTTTAGCTGACCTAGTTTGGCTCTTTATGGCCGTTGGAGCTCTTGCGCCATAAAACGCGCAAACAACAACAATGTATAGTCCGTACCTGTGAATAGTCCGCATCGGGAACAATTTCAACTTTTAAACATGTCTATTCCGCGGACTATACTCCGGAATATACTGTAGTCCTATTTATAACGCATATATGTACTAATACATTTTGTGACATAGTGAGGACTCGTTTTATGTCTCACAGTTGTAAACAGCGTTCTTAACCATCTCACAATGCCCCCTTCCACCATATCCGCTCTGAAGATTAAGCCAGCAAGCCAGTCCAATCACAATGATTTTTTTCTGCGATGGTGTCAACACCATAGGTGATGAGGCGTCTGTGCAGGAGCAGCTACGTCATTAACTGGAGGCCAGTGCGGGACACAGACTGACCACTAGTTCTGCGTCAGCACTCGGCTGAAACTCTTATTCAGTCGGTGAGAACGCGAATAACGAACGCTGACTCAGCACTCGTGTTCACTTTCCGTTTGGCGCTGGCCTCAGGCAGGTGGTGTAGAAGCTCCAGCACTGAGGCCTTGTTATGTAGGTGGTGGTACTCACTCGATGTCAGTAGTACAAAGGACACGACACTGCAGCCCGCAAGCACGACGAGCGATCCCAGGAACATGCCGGCCGTTTTCACGGCGTCATTGCTGAAACGAGGCAGGAGGAAAGTGCTCAAGGCTGCTTGTGTGAAACAAAATGTTAAATGCATAACATTTATGTTGCAATAGCCTTGGAAATTTCATGTTCGTTGAATGCGGCCTCAATGACGTCAAGCTGTCACGTGATACTGAGACGTCATTTCCAAGGCGCTCTAGGTACATAGTATTCATAGGTGTATTGTGACGTCACGGGACAACATTACGTCACGTGACGTCAAAATCTCACGTGAGATTGACGTTCTTTTTATTCACAAATCCCTCGCAATCTGCACTTCAGCGGCCTCCTCAGCGCGCCCGCAAATGGAAGAGCGCAAAGAGGTCCTATATATGCTATGGAAGTAGAAAGCCTCTTTGAAATGCCAAAAAGACAGACATTTCTTAGAAACAAAAGTGCGGAGGCGAGTTGGTTAGGAAATGACTTAATCTAAACCCTGAGACACGGAGAGAATAAAACAACGGACAAGACAACGTCCCGTCTGTTATTTTATTTCATCCATGTGTCAGAATTTAGATTGAGACATTTCTTCTGTGATAAAATAAGTTGTCAGCAATCGTTTTGAAGAAAGTATGCTCTGGGGTGTCTTTTTTATATCTATAAAGTACCATTTATAAAGTACAATACATTTTCGTAAAAAGGAGATTTCTATATCCAAGAGAGACTTCAACGCATTTGAAACGGGCCACGACGTGCAAACGTGACTGTGTTCAACTGTGTATGACGAAGCGTTTGATTAAATGTGTTACGCGGTGAGTCCGGTTTATACATGTAATTTAAAAGACAAAAATCGTTGCACGAGGATCTTACCGATTCATGTTGCAGGATAACAATGACAGGCGCGAAGCTGCATCCAGTGTAGTTGCCGGTAGTATGTATGCCACGATAAGTCTATTTGAGCCATGTTGCCGCGGCGCCAGGATAAGAAAATCATCTGGCATTTCGGACAGCGGACTTGTCGTCCAAGAAGCCAAGACCAAATTTAAACGCGTCCGTCACGTTTTAACCTGGTCGTTGCATTTGTTCGATTTCCGTACGGCACAAAATATGGTCGGTGACAGGTTAAGAGGGAAGTCAAAGCTCCTGCCACTTCATTCCACTTTAGCAGAGCGAAAGCTAGAGAAATTATCATTTCCTATTTTAGGTTTGCTCTGCTGCAGTGGAAAGAGGTGAGATAAGCTTCCACTTTATCCTTAGCCTGTCTTTGCCCATAGGGGGGGGGGGGGGGGCAGAATCCCCGTCACAAAAGCCCCGTGCCATTTGCCCCACGTTTCAAAACCGCCGCACTCAATGACCCCGTTCTGTTTGCCCCACGTGCCAAAATCCCCGCATTCAATTACCACGTTCTATTTGCCCCCGTGCCAAAATCCCCGCATTCAATGACCCCGTTCTATTTGCCCCCGTTGTGGTGGTTATTGCATACGCTTCCAATAATTCTCTAATAAACGAATAGTTCATTTAAATTCTGGCGTGGTGATCACATCTGGAAGTTCTAAACTTTTTACCATCACACATTGCGATATGGTTTTATTGATTTCAATTTTAAGGCGACACCTCGCAGGCGCCGAATGCTGCAAGCACGAGCTGCGCACGCTTTAAGTCGGCCTTAAAGAACCACGCCGCTGCTGAACCCCGCGCTCCTGCGCCAGAAATGTACTCTGAGCATATACGGAGCATTATAGGCGAGGCAAGGTCTCGCAAAACGTCTTAGTTCAGTTTCCAACATTCGGGAGCTTACGAAGCACTATCTACAGAGCGAAAAAACACAACCAGCCTCCACTACCAGGAAGTGCCGCGGACATAGACTTGGGTTGCATAAACACGAAAACGATGAACAGAAGATAATTTTTACTTTTTGATGTGTCAACCTGTGCCGGCCGCATCATCTGCTTTCGGTACACCAGAAGGCACTTGTTGAGTTCTCTGAAGCGAACGAAGTTTTCATTGATGAAACCATTTTTTCCTGTCCCTCTGTTTTTTACCAGATGATGACATTGAGCATAGTGAGAGAGGGATGCAGCTTCAAAATCCCGCGACGTGTACGTTCATGCATTCGAGGATATCAAACACGCTCTCACTGGCTGCAATCTCTCGATTTCGCTTGAGCTCGTCCGGAAAGACTTCTAAACGGCACAGGCCTTGCTCTTCGTTTTTCCTCGGACTTATCACCGGGGGTGTCACTTACACTTCTCCCAAGCGATTTAGCCAAACGTTCAAGAGTTAGGGTTCGCAAAGGCGTATCACGTGGACACCTCAGTTGTTGTCCTCGTGAGAAAGATGATCAGCCTCGCTTTCGTATGTCCGAAGTTTGTGCAGGTAGCATGGAACAACCTAAAGATAGCTGAACCTTCGGATCTCCGAATTTCGCCTTTAATTCTTTATTTTTAGAACACTTGACCCTGCGTCATTTCGATATTTCACAGTGGAACCCACACGAGAACCGCGGAGCCCACATGAACAACGTGGAAGAAGCTTGGCATAGGTAAGCAGCAAGAGGTCTAATTTATACGGGGATGTATCTCTCACTGCCTTCAAGGGGATATGCAGAAACATTTCTTTTATTGCAGGAAAATAAACCACATGCTCGGTAGTGCACACCCGAACATCTACGCCTTCGTCGATCTCCTGAAGAATGATGAGGCCACCAGTTGGGTGTCCCTGCTCCAGCTGCCCAACGGTGGCCTGGCGAAAGAACTACTCAAGAGGTGGAACGACAAGGACGAGAGCATCAAAGATCTTGAGGAACGACTGCGGGACGGTGCCCTCAACCTGAATGGCTTCCTTCAGAAGATGCAACGTTTTTGTGGAATCTAGGTGTCCCTGTAACTATACACGTGTTGTAAGCAGACTTTGTGAATAAATAGGTTCCCCGAGCGGCGAATTGTCACGGTACGATTAGTATTTCTACGAACGAACCGCTCATCCTAGCCTAGTGTTTGTTCATTAAACGAGCGAAAGAAAAAAAATAAACTAGGAACAGCGGCTCGTTCGACAAACGAGCCGCTGTCCCTAGCCCAGTGTGCGCTCAAAAAGAAGTAAAAGAAAGAATAAAAAGAAAAGCGCCTCTTTTATTTAAAAGCAAAAACAACGAAGCGAAACGCAATGACGCATAGAAGACATGGGCTGCTAACATGGGGAAATCGTGTTAGCAGCCCATGTCTGCTGACGCGGGGGCATTTGGCGCGGGGCTTTTGAGATTGGGGGCTTTCGTGTTAGGGTCTTTTGAAAATGGGGATTTTGAAACTGGGGCAAAAAAAACGGGGCTTATGGCGGGGGGCATTTGACGCTGGGCTTTTGAGATTGGGGGCTATTGTGCACCACCGTATAGGTGGTATCAGGAGATTTTACATAAATTTGCTCTGCTTCATTGTTTGTCAACGAGGCGGTCATACAACGGTGTCAAAGGACGAGCCTGACTAGCCTTGACAGAGGACATATCCGGCAAGCGCCGTCCCATGACCGCAGAAAGTAAAGGCTTACAAGGGCTAATCTGAAGCTAAGCATATGACAGATATCTGTCTGGTTGGCTAAAATCTTAGAAAATAAAAGGAACTCTAAATAATCCCTAAATATCAGCGGTCCAACGTTTCTAAACCGACTTGTTCTTCTTTAGGGGCAGCTATAATTCTTTGAAGAGCTGCAACTTCTTCTACAATTGTGGTGATGCTTTTTTTTCCTTTCTTCGTCATGTGGCGTAGAGTGCGTATGTATACGGAATGAAAAGCGCCCAGGGATCTAGTTATGTCGCCTGGTGTATTTTGAATGTGCCAGGATTCAATAAAAAGTCTCTGGCGGGGTTTACTTTCGATGTCAAGGATGCACGTGTTATAGAAGTCGATCCGATGTCAGAATGTTTCGCAACAGCACTGCGCTCGTGGTCGAATTTGCGCGTGTTGTTTTGTATTGGAGAAGCCTTTAGTAGTAATTTATTGTTTCGCCTGGCCTTTCATCTGGCAATCGCCACGACCAGAACTGCCCTTGAGAAAGACGGGAACCTGAACGAGAGGACAAAGCCAAGTGTGGATGAACTGTTTCCACTCCTCGAATTACGTCTCAGCAGTACGTACTTCAGTTTCAAAGCACACTTTAAGCAGACAAGCGGCACCGCCAAGGGCGCATCCATTTCTGCCAGCATGGCGAACCAAACCATGCAAGACATCGAACAACGTGCCCGGCAGTCCTTCTCTGCAAGCCATACCTCCACAACGTCGATGACTGCATCTATATTCTAAAAGTGTCACAAATAGACAACTTTCTCGCACACCTCAATTCCATCAAGCCCGCCATTCAGTTTAACGTGGAAATAAAACAAGAACAGCACACTGCTTTTCCTCGATTTGCTGATCAAGAGAAGAGATGAAGAACGGATGTTTTTTTGTATGGACGTTTTCTGTTTCCTGTTGTTCCCAGTCACGCGGGTTCCGCATCTGGTATGCGGAACGAAAAAATAATAAAACATTTCAACATGAAATACGCGAGAAAATATCGGTGGGGCTAAACAAAAATGTTTGAGAATCACGCATTTTTCTAAACACCTTCCAGCGGTCTGGAGAGAACAAAACGATGTTTTAACGCATACCAGAAGCGACGAAATTCAAGATGGCTGTGCCCTTGTGGAAAAGGCGTATACCGGAAGCCAACGCACACAGGACGTTATCTCCGCTGTGGCTCAAACCATCCATCGAGTCACGAAGCATTGGTGGTACCGACACTCCTCTCCAAAACGAGAAGTATCTGCTCATCCGAAACAGACAGAAAACTTTAAGAAGAAAAAAATCACTGCAGGTTTCAGATTAACACCCAGCAGCTTTATTCATCGAGTTACCCGCAGTCAAGAACAAGGGTGCGCTACATGTCTGTCTGTCTCAGGGTGAAGACATCCATTGTTGCACTGAATGTTCAGCGCGTGGCGCTCTCGCGCACTCGGTGCGTGACTTGGGCGCTAAAATGGCGTCTCTGCACTAGCCAAAGCTACGCGCTCGAGCTGATTGATACCGGATTGCGCGTACTTCAAAATGCATAAAAAAACGATTGGGCGTAAAAATGGCTGAGATGTCACCACTCAAACAAAAGCGCGCGTGTGTACTGAAGGCACTCTATCAAGAACAAACTAATGGCGCATCCTCGTGCCCTAGTATAAAGTGTACAAGTGAGGCACTGGCTCGTGTGCGGGCAAAGAGGAGACTCAGGTCACCCACAAGCCTACATCAACGTTGGGGCGACTTATGCCACGTAGGTTGCCCACATGTCTCTCTGTCTCACGGTGGAGATATCCATTGTTGCCCTGAATATGCCAGCGCGTGACGCTCTGGCATACTCGGTGCGTGACTTGGGCGGTAAAATGGCGTCTATGCATTAGCCAAAGCTACGCGCTTGAGCTGAGTGACACAGGATTGCGCGCACTTCAAAATGCATAAAAAAAACGATTGGGCGGAAAATGGCTGAGATGTCACCACTCAAGCAAAAGCGCGCGTGTGTATGAAGGCACTCTAATGCCACGGCGATACCTTGTCTCACCTTAGCATGGACTAACTATGAAGGCTGGGCGAGCGCGAGCTGCTAGCCTTGACTGCCTTGACTGAAGTACTCGCTGGACGAGCGCTCGTGCAGCCGCCGAGGCCTCATCCAAAGCAAATAGCTCGCGCTTTAAGTATGCACGGCTAACAATAGTCCATGATAAGGTGATACGAAGTATAAAAGAGCGCCCCATAAAGAAAATAAACAAGGATTCGTGCACAGGATGTCTGCTCTGGTTCACTTCACCGTGCTCAGGTTGCATCGCCACTTACATGAGCGAAAGAAAGAGTTACCACGAAAGACTTCTCAAGCACAAAAACTACGTGCGCGAGTTCGAGCAATACCGCAGCTCTGTCGCGGAACCTAGTGACATCAAAGATCATCGAATCTACGTCGAGAACACGTGCATCCCTGACATCGAGTGTAACCCCGGCAAAGACCATTTATTGAATCTTTACAAATTCAAAATACACCCGGCGAAATCAATAGACCCCTGGGCGCTTTACCATAGGTATGCATAAACGCTTTATACCACATCACGAATAAAAAAGAAACATCACCACAACCGTAGAAAAAGTTGCTGCTTTTCAAAAATTATAGCCACCACTCAAGAAGAACCAAGTCAGTTTTCAAACGTTGGGCACCTATTTTTAGGGATTGATAGGACTTTCTTTTATTTTCAGAGTTAACTTGATGTCGAAAAAGTCGCAACAACAAAATGACTCACGAATTCATCATATGTAATATAAGTAAGACATTGTTATATCGATTGAAACATATAGTTTACTATAGGATAGATATATTGACCAGTATCCCTTATAATAATAATAAAGAATCAGCACCTGATAATAATAATGAAACACTTATTTAGCATTTTATCTTTACTCAAAGACAACTATTTTGTGCTACGTTATAGCCGCGAGTCTAACTTCTCAAGTGGCCCAGCTCCCCACGATTGCGAGAGCATGTGGCTTCCTGTTGCGTCTTATTCAAAGGCACCCTCCTGCGAACTAGACGCCAAGCGAATCCACGCGCTTTCGCGAGTATTCTTGACAGTGTTGAAGCTCTGAACGCTACGCTAGTCTTGATAACGTAGCACAAATTTGCTCCCGTCGAGTATAGTAAATCTCAGAATCGCAAGTTTCGACACAATACCAACCACACCCACAGCACACGAAAAATGCTTTCCACCCTCCGCGATGGCTGGGTTTGCGGACATTGTCGTTGGTTTTGGATAGTGCAGCGGAGTTGCGGAGAGGATCTACGAAAGTTCCTAGTGACTCAAGCTGTGAGCAAGAACGATTTTGCAAGGCATACTCCCCGCACTAGCAGTCACTCAACTCCTCTTTCAATCAGTTCGTTCTCGAGTACCGTTCAAGCAGCTACATCGCAAGCCAATCTCATAATTATATCAAAAATTACAAAAAAAATAAGCAAAACTTACTTGTCTCCTGTAAAACAAATGAAGTGTATAAAATGTGGGTTCTTTGGGAGCAATTACGTCAGAGGCATTAACTAGTTACGATACTCTTTGATAATATACTACGTTATATTGTTTTTTTTAATTAACGATCTTCATCTGGAACCTAATGTATACCATTCCCACCTGCCTTTTTTTGCAGATGATATGCGGCATAATGTGTAAATATATACTCAATTTGTTCAGGGCGTCTGAGAAAAAAGTTAACAGGCTTTTTTCCTCAAAACTAAGCTGAACATGGCCAAACGCTTAGTAATCGTCCAAATGTGGCGCTAGCGATTAGGACCAGATGCCTAATTTTCCGAGGTTGGCATTCTTAGATTCAAAAGTTACAAGCGATTTTCAGAAAACGTATTTTAGAAAGTAGAACCCGTTTCCGGTAACCGACGTCATTTATCGTTATGAATTCATGAGCTTCGTCTACGAACATTTGATCATCGACAGCTTTCGAAATTGCTTAGAAACATAGTTGTGAATTAAAAGCGCTAAAAGCACGAATAACTAGTACACTCTTAGAAAAAGGGTACCGAAAGGAGGTAACAGACCGCCTTTACCACCCTCCTCCCGGCCAGGGGGAAGCGCTCCGCTTGTTACCTCCTCAGGCGCAGCAGACACTAGCCTTCTCTATTAGGAATGCGTTGCTACAAGGTGAAGTTCGCCGCGAGGGAGCAGCAACGAGGTAAATATTACCTCGCAGAGGGTGCATCTGTTTAGGCGCGCTGCGATTGGCTCTGGAAAGGCGCAAACGAGTTCGCTAATTGGTCTTCTCGGATGACACGTCATTCGTCGCGCATGCGTGGGCGAGCGCCTGCCCGGTGTCGAGCGCGTTCCCCGCCGACGCTCCCCTCCGGTCATAATGGACTTTCTTCTCGAACGTTCCGCGGAGGCGTCCCAGCGCAGGAACGTTCTTTATGCGGAGGGCAAGTTCGTCTGCTTCTCGCGCAGGGGGTAGCGGTGACGTCAGAACGCCGAGCCCTGATTGGCTGATCGCGGTCCCCTATCTGAGCGTCGTCTGCTCCTTTGCAACGTCGTCTGCTCGCAACGTCGTCTGCGTCTGTCTTACCTTTCCTGCGACTTTTGCAAGTGGAGAGGCCAGATTCACGAAAATATCTTACGCCAAAAATATGCGTAAGACAAAACTTAAAACAAATTCGTATTCACGAACCGAAATTTTCGTAAGTTTTGCGCAGGTTACGACAAAATCCTACGACAGCTCCGAAGCTACGCACTTGTTACGATCAAATCAGTATGGCCGACAGCGTCGCGGTCGCGACGACCAACGGACGTTTATTTTTCTACGTGCGCTTCTCTCGCGTCCCGACTTCCAGCAGCAAGAAAAAAGTAACAAGTACTTGAACCAGACCACGACGAACAAGAACGCTGGATCCACAAACAACCGGGAAAAGCTCCAACGGCCACGATTCCACCGACACCGACCAAGCGAACTCGGCAGATAGGCCTAGCAGCCACTCCGACTCGGTGACCGTCTGCCCACGACCGGCTGGCGTGCTGAATGGAATGTGCCCGCGCGACCCTTGTGAACCCTTCCCGTATTATACTGTGATCACTGACCTCAATTATAGATTAAGAGGTCAATCTCTTCCTCTTGTCATCTCCTTGTTTTCCGAGGCAACGGTGACTCTCGCCGATGAAAAAACGGTGAATTTCCGACAGACGCAGGAAAGGTAAAGGAGCCATCGCTTTGAAAAGCCGACGTAAAGCAGACGACGTTAACTGCGCCAACCCGCCGACGCCGTTTAAAGAATGAGGAGTCTTGCCGCACACGAAAGGGGGAAAAGTATTTGGGAGGGAACTTGCGGACGCTCACTCTCGGTTCTTAGCAAACAAACCTCGGCGTCTCGGGACACCTCGCCAGTGAGTACTTTGACTTCCCTCCTTGATGCGCGTCTGCTAGTTGTTCGACAAAAACAACGAACCGCTCGAGTTATTTCGTCTGCCTTCTCTGAAAGGCGAAGTCGAGCTCGCTCGTAAAGACCTGCACTTCCGAAGGTCGCAGGAAAGGTAAGACAGACGCAGACGAAGTTGCGAGCAGACATTGTTGCAAAGGAGCAGACGACGCTCAGATAGGGGACCGCGATCAGCCAATCAGGGCTCGGCGTTCTGACGTCACCGCTACTTCCTTTCTCATGCGCAGAAGACGAAAATGAGCCCGCTTGCGAGGCGTATTGTTCTGTTCGGCTCAGTCTCTTCTTACAAAGTTACCGAGAGCGCTGCATTGACTTCATCCGAAGATTCAAGTCGTGTGCACCGTATGTACGTAGGAAAATGTTCTGCCCGGGCGACACTTGGCTTCGGTAATGACGGCCCCGGGAAGGCGACCCCCGTCTACCCTAGACAAAGGGGTGGCGGACATGTTTTCACGTTTGAAGGCGTCGAGCGTTCGATGAAATTATTGTGTGGCGCGAACGCAGACACGGTTTACACCATCGAAGTTCATAAAAGGCAAGAACTAGAATGACTGTCCCTGCATTAGCGCATATTTAGAAGATTGACATACGCTAACCAGTGGCGTAGCCAGGAGCTTTCCCCGGTGTATGTGTGTGCGGGTGGAGGAAGGGGAGAGCGGCGGCCCGGAGAGCCTGGAGCCGGGCGGCCGGGCGACATGACGCCTTGAGAATCGGGGGTCGCCTACGTTTAATGCGCGTTCACACCGGCGATCCGATCTAGTCGCGCGATCACTTTCATCGCAAAAGCGACCATCGCGGGCAAAAAGCGACGCGATTTGAGCAGTCGCTTGCTGACCCGACTTTTTGCGATGCGGTTTGAGTCGCGAAGCGGCTGAGCCAATCAACGGTGTCCGGAGCGAGTGTTTTCGAAAGAGACTCGCCAACGAAGGCGTTGAACTCGCTCATCGCGAACGCCAGTGTGACCATCTAATTCTTTTGCGATGCGATCTAGTCGTATCGCGCAACTGCTTACATCGCCGGTGTGAATGCGCTTGTAGAGCGGGAGGGGTAGGAGGTTTTTTCTTTTTGAGGCCTTTGGTGTGTCGCGTCCGACGTTAAATTGAGGATCTGATAAAATATTTGAAAAATCTCATAAGATTTTTTCGCAGAGCTGGGTAGCTAAACTCGTGGAGCAAAACATTCTTCGCTTTCTGACGTAGCGGGAGGAGTGACCAAAAGAACGCCGCAAAGTTTCCTCCTCCCTGCGCGCGCTCAACTTCGCAACTTTTGACGAAAAATCCCCCGCGATCCCTAGGCGGTGCACGAGAGCACGAGACAGCGCGGGGAGGCGAGCGTTCACGCCGCTCGCTGCGTTGTCTTTGAGCTCTCTAGCGCCGACAATCCCGTCATGCCTCGCCCAGGCGAGGAGCGAGAGCAGACGACAAGAGTTCGTCTGCTACGATGCGGCATTCGCACAGCGGAACTGAAAGAAAAAGTTGGTTTTCTGCTCGAAATCGCGTCCCGCAGGCCACAAACTCAAACGCGAGCTTGAATTGTAAGCGTCTGATATTTCACGAAGGGAGGAATCGACGACCCGTGTTTTATTTGCAAAATTTGAGTCGCTATGTTGCTGTACAGACGCTGAAACCTACCAGTGTGTAATGAAAGGCCCAGGACAAACACAGAGGCCCGGAGATCTCGCATCATCTGTGTGCGGGTGAAAAGTGGAACATTTGTCGACAAAGCTCCCACAGCAGAAACCTGTGACGCATTCACTCAGCGTCCGGGAAGGCTAAACATGGAGACGTTGCCCGAGGCTCAAGCAAAGTCATATTTGAACGGCAGCTATCTTGCCCCGTCGTATTTTGTTTGAGAAAACTCTCGTTCTCAATGCCCTCACCAGGGAAATAAAAAGTCTTACGAAACGTATTGCTAGATATTCCAACGAACTAGTATTAAGCCGTATCTTTTCAGTGGTTCACTCATAATACTATGCTTAAAACGAAGCAAGCTCTTGCGCGTACAGTGCTATCAATTTTCTCAAGTGTATGCTGTTTTGTAGTCAGCTGGATTCGGAAACTTACGCCGTCTGTAGATATCTCTGACAGCCGAGTTGCTTAATTGGAAGTCATCGCAAATATAAGTTACACGTTGCAGCAACCAACGTTTATAGATAAACGATGGCAGCGACTGCGCTCTCGCATTTCCACCCATCACATCGAACAAAAAGGCGCTAGTTTCGGTATGAGGTCGGTACTTTTCTACAACATCTATGGCGACAGCATCAGTCTGCACTCGGTGCATTCGGCAAGTTCGTTCGGGGCCTGTTCTCCGTGCAGCACTCCGCGGGTGCAATGCATTAGAACTCTCACAGTGCAAGTCTGGATCGCGGATCGGGAGCCCGTTACTGGCCTCACCGGCGGCCATTGCTTGACAACAGGCAATACGCCGCGTCCTGTCTAGTTCTTCCTTCGTTTTCGTCCTTGTTGTTTTGGCGTATTACACCATGAGGCAATACACGCAAGTCTAAGGAATAAACACGCAAAAATAGGAAGCTTGTACGCGGTGCTCGAGGGCGAGTATTTTATGACGTGCTGCGATGATTATATTGGGTGCTTGGAGATCAAATAGACATTCTTCAAACGTTCGAAAATCGATTTAAAAAAAATTGGCCGGAGCACCACCGACTTTACCGACGTCGCTTGCTTCGGTTGCTAAATAAATGACACGTTCAGCGACTGAACGGCACGCTCCGAGTTTCAGTTTGTCACGGAAGCCCTCACAGCAGTTCAAAGAAAAAGCTTCCACCAGAAGTACTATGTACAAGCGGTTAAAACGATACGAATGTCCCCAGTAAAGGCCTTCTAACTTATCGTTTGCTGAGCTCTGATGACTCCGAGATCACGAATGACTCCACAATAACTCTCGGTAACCCTTGTCTCATTAAACACATCACAGTTTACGCCCAACAAAGTCGCCCTCGACCCTCAACCACACAACATTTATTTAAAAAAGATTGGCATTTTAACGCGTTTAATATTCTTGCCCACAATATGAACTGTTATATGCGGAAAACACCATAGAAGTTTCATGGTCGAGAACAACCTACTAACGTAATAAAATTAAGTTTTCCCGTTTCTCCTATAGCGTGCATTAGCTCGTGTCAAGCGATGACTGCCGGTGGTGCCACTCGACCCCAGCAATACAGGCCTCTATCTGCGATCCAGCCTACTAAGAGACCAGTGGTGCCAGTGCTATTAGACATAAATCGTTTATTGGCATCGGTACGCCCATACCTGCCGGATGTCGGGACGAGGCGCAAAACCGTACATCCGGCCAATATTGGGGCCGATTTTCGGCCGAAATTGCCTCGACACTGGTCAAGTAGTGACGTACTGTTTCGGCGACTCGTTTGTGTAATTTATTTGTTCAGTCATTTTATTGGGTCCCGGGCCACTGTGTACACCCCAAAAAAGAAGTGTACTGTGGTAATTACACCTTTACGAGAAGGGGCATTGTAGTTTTACATCTCTCTAAAAAGGTGTAGTGCATTATCACACGTTTTAAGAAACGTGTTTAAAAAATCACACATCTTTAAGGGTGTGAGGTTTACATTTTTTTATAAGGTCTATCGCTACACTTATTAGGGTGTTAGTTATGGGACACCCCACTTACATGTATAAAGGTGTGAAAATGTTTAATGTGTATATACCTCTAACTGAAGAAAATCTCCTTCATGTGATTACATCCCGTGCCGATGAAACGATATGTCCGTGACTCGTCGTTCGATGAACTGATTTGGCCACCAATGAGTGACGACTGCCAGTAGAATTTCGGGGAAATAATTCTGCCGGCTGCCGGGAGACTCGACCCTACCCAAGAATTACCCCGGTTCTTTTTTGTTTTCCAACATTCTGAATTGTATACCAACTTAGTAGTACCTCATTAAGATGGCAATTTGGGCCAGTTGGTTCATGATTGCGCCAGTGTTTACGTCTCTTCTCGTCCTTGTGTTTTTTCGGCGCCTATCTTCAATTCGTAGTACCTCTTCGGATATTACAGAAAAAAAACGATGGTAGCCGCAAAAACTCTGACAGCCCGGCTCACAGTCATGTGGGAGACTGACAGGTGCTCGTCAGTCGCCACCATGTTTTGAAAGCAACCGGTTCCGAAGAACCGGAGCGCGCAGAGAACTTGTTGTTCCACGGTCATGGTAGACGCGATTGTCCGCCGCCTCCGGAGTCCGGGCGCCGAACGAAGCTCGCCGCAGAGTCAACGCACAACGGCTTTCGATAGCCGGTACTGTCGCCGAAAGTCGTCGTCGGGGAGTTGAAAGGCGTCCCGGTGGTCTCGGTAGCGACGCCGACGGTGGCGGAAGATAAGCTCGGCCGCAGCGTACGGCACCGCCATGTTGACAAAGTTTAACTTCGCCTCGATCCGAAGCGAAGATTTCGAGCTCAAACCACGGCTCTCGCAAAGTTCGGAAACGTCACTTTGACGTCAGCGACAACTTCGACAAACGAGGTTTCTAATCACTTTTTTTTACACAAACTTTGGAGGGATTTGGAGCGTCAACAGGTCGGCTAGGGACAATCTGCAATGCATTAATTTTAGCTTGGCGTAGGGATGTAGGGACAAACGGGCGCTACGTCATCGGCGAAGCCGTTCAATCAGCGGGCTCCTCGCGCCCCTCACGCGCTGCACGCGCGCCCCGATGAACTTTGCTACATTCTGCCGCTCTCAAAGAAATGAGCGTTCTAATGATTGACATCTCACTCGGCGCGACGTCAGCGTCGCGAGAGTCCAATTAGCGCGTTCCGCAAACTTCGGGCACAAAGTTGTGCTCGACGAGTTTAGCGACCCAGGAGTCGATTGGGCATTCATTGGCGGCACCGGCCAACCGGCGTGATTAATTCCCAACGTCGTTGATATTTGTAAATGTCAGTGTTAAACACTGATTTTTAATATCAATGTTCTTTTCTTTTTTTTTTTTTTTATTTATCGAGGTTCAATAAACTTTTTTTTAAACGCCACGTTATCTTGAAATACCGAATATAAACTTCTGAGCTAATTATTCGCGCGCTTAACAAATATTAACAGTAGTATATTACAGGATAAGGTTCTTAAGTTGTTACCATCAGCGAGACTAGCAGTTATATTGTTGTCTTGGCATTTTCTTTGCGTGTGACCAGGCATGTCTAAAAGTCTGATCATTCAGTAGGCGGGTTAGATGGCTCAAGTTTGCATTATTTGGAGTTGATTGAATATACTGTAAACGACTTAATTTTCGTGGGCTCAAATTTTCGCGAATCGGGCCAAAGCTGAAAGTTTGAAATTATTCGCGGGTTCTCATTTTCGCGAATCGAGTGTAGCTCCGTAGCGTTCACATATTGCCCGAAATGTTCACGGGACGTATTTTTCGAGAATTGTTGGTGATTCGCGAAATTCGCGTAAATTAGTTCCTCGCGAAAATTTAGTCGTTTACAGTATTTCTTTCGTCCTGCGTCAACATTGTAGGCTGGTTTCGTCAAGGGTACTGGATGCCTGCTACCTTGGACGCATCTCGTGACAGTTCTTAACACTGTTTACTGCAGGTAAGCGTAGTCAGATATTTTATTTTGATGTTCTTGTTCGCATTTGGGCACTTGAAATGAGGCTCTTGATTTTTATATTTTCTTTGTGTGTGTGGTGTTCGTTCATTTTCCAGAGCAAATTGAGGGTGTACTTCGAGTAAATAAACTAGATTAAGACACACAAGGCGCTTGAGTGTGTCTTTTCGGTGTGTTCTTTTCTGTGTTTTCGTCCTTGTGTGCTGTTCTTCTCATGTCTAAATAAAACATACATTCAATTTTAATCTGGTAAAAATCTTCGGCAAAAATTTTTGCATAATTGCCGAAGTTCGGCAGTTAGGGTTGGCGGTCATGGGAGTCTGCTGTGGTGCTGAGTAGCTAATGTGGAGTAGCGCTCTGTGGTGTATGTTCTACCTCTGTCCTTCACTTAAAGCGCAATTATGTTTTTTTCACGTACAATACCAACTCGCCCAACAATCAGCACTTGTATATACTAACCTCCTACAGTAGTTGTACCCCTTTGACTAAAATTTGTTAGTCACCTAAGTAAGTCGCGGGGACAAATTTAAACATGACCGGTGAATACAAAGTGCTTACTAATCTACGATTACCACCTGCCATGTGATGATTTTAGTCAGTGGTGGTTAGTCAACAGTTAAACTGGTCACGTCTGGTAAGTATGGTTGACGCTTTTCAATGCCGGAATCGGTGGCCCATCAAATGCTCCAAATGCGTCTTGGAAAAATCTAATATTTTTTCACAGTTTCTTTAAATTGGGGTTGATAGGTTTCAATTTCATATCAGAGGATTTCCGCATTTTTTTTTTTTGGTTCTAGGCAGGCAGTGCAATCTACCCGGTCGCTGTCAGCTCAAGCCTAATTAATCCTGAGGTGCCCAGCTATGTGGCACTGGAGGGAGACCCCGAAGCCGCGTCGCCTGCTGAGGCAGTCCTGGTTGCATTCTGCCCCTACTTCATTTTTAACTTTGAGTACCATCACCAGCTCAGGTGCAGATTCATTGCATTGGGGAACTTAATTGCTCTGAAGCACTCAAATGTGGAGTCACGTGCAACACATTGCTTTCAAACCCAAAATAAATGCCAAAAAGTATTTACTTTTTAAATGCCTTTTTATGCAGGTTTAGGAAGATTTTTTTAAGTTGTTTAATGTTCTTTTTTTCTAACATAAGGCAGGATGGTTGATTCTGAGAGTTACAGAAGGGCAATTATACTGCTTTATAGTCACATTTTTTGTAATTTCCAAAATCACTGCTTTTTGCTTTGTGCAGCATTGGCATACTTAATTTATTTCAGTCTACTTCATACTCAGTGCCTGAAAGCATTTGAGCGTTGTGATTTTATGTTCACAGAGATTTGTGCTTGCAAGGTTTAAATACAAGATTGTTTTTGATTGCTTGCAGGGTAACTTTAAATACAAGACGGTCAAACCTGAATTTTGCAATTTATTTGTAGTGGGTTAGATCCCTTTGGCCCTCGCGGTAGTTTGTTGTAGCACATTAGCAGCAGGAGATACGAGCCCTTTCTTCTTTCCACATTTGAAGAGCAAATCCTAGAGTATGCTTTCCTCTACTCCGGCACTCATTCCACTACTGTGGATAGGACGGGCATAGTGTACCGCCGTCCTTGAGTTGCAACGCTCTAGTCATTACTCGTCATGTCTTGGTTTGTATTGCTTTTTTCAAGATGTGTGATACTGAATGTATGTTATATAACAATGCGTTCATTTTGATTTTGGTTTGTACAAGACTCCGTCATTCGAGTTCACCCTGATGAAGCTTCGCTATTCCAAGCACTGTTCCAAGCATTCACCGCTATTTGCCGGGTAGACACTGATTGTTTATGCACTTTATGTGATAATTTTATTGACTGTAGCGATCTAGTCCCGAAAGTGTTGTTCCAAATGCCTTTATTGCGCTCAGAACGTTTATAAAATGTCTAGTCATGCCATTGATTTTTATGCCATTTTGTTTGTGACAGTTACAATAAAGCATTGTCATTTACTTTCAGAACTACCTAGTGCCGTCTTTGTCTATTATAAGCCTCCCCTTAAAGGATGTACTATCACACCCACAAAGGGCAATAGTACCTTCCTTTAGGGGAAAAGTGGATTCTATCAAGTGTACACTTAAGCTGTAATAAGGTGGTGAACTGGGCCAGTTGGTTGATGTACATAATGGAGAAAACAGCTCAGAAAGCGCGGACTACGAAGAACAAACACGACAAGACAGCACTGTCCTGTCGTGTTCGTTCTTCGTAGTCGCGTTTTCTGAGCTGTTTTCCTCATCGTGATACATTTAACCCCAAAGTGGGTCATAGCTCCCTTCATAAGGGGGAAAAGTTGAAACTAGGGGCGTGAACTATTGCCCCATAAATGGGGTAACTATACCTCTATATGGAGCGAAAACCAGCCCCCCAAAGCAGGTGCTGTTACCTCCAAAAGGAGGTAAATGTAGCGCCCTCAAATAATGTCATCTTACCTCGCAAGGGGGTTGAAGTTTTCCCCTAAGGAGGTAAAATCTGACCTTAAAAGGATGCACTTTTAACCCAAAAAGGAAATCAGTTTCCCTCCAAAAGGAGGCAATGTTCCACCCTAACCCAGGGAGTAAGTTTGCACCCTCGTTGCAGAGTGGTAACGTTATCTCCAAAAGGGGTTGCCCTGTGTGCAAGTCGGTTACCCCCTTAAAGAGGGTACTATACAGTACCCTTTTTTTAAGAGTGTAGAAGCATGGCGTACAACACAGAGCGCTTCTTTTGACTTGGTTAATTTCAAAAAAGACATACGTACCGCAATAAAAACAAGAACTATCATCTACTCTTAACCACCCAATTGCTTATCAATTTCTTTCAAACCCCGAACAATCACAATTATGAAAACTCATACATGTGCCTTCGTTACACTCAGATATAAAAACGCTTCCGTTATCTTTCTCCACTTCTTGTTTCAATTTTTTGCTAAGATAACGATGTCCTCAAGATAAGGTACACATTCGCATCCACTACTGTGTATTGCGAGATTACCAGAGGGGGCTGAACGTATCGACAGAGCGTGTTCCCTGTGTCTTTCAGTCACGCATCGTCCCAATCGCCACACATATACCTTCGCACGGGACAGAAGGATTATGTATACCGTCCCTACCTTGCAACCTGGATAACTGGATGTGCTGCTGTAAAACCTCCCAACCTAGTCTGAACTGAGATAATTGGATGCTGCTCGATCTTTAAATAAGCTAGCGCGCGTGCGCGTAGAAAATCTTGCCCATCTGTTTGGGCTGAAAGCAAATAGGTATGCAGTAAAGTTGACATTTGGGCTAGTTGGCAGTCTAACATATTGAGGTATTTAGCGCACAGGGTAGAGAGAAGCATTAGGGTTCTTTTTCTCTCTACCTTGTGCACTACATACCTCAATATATAAATGGGTGTGCGGCCGTTCTTAGGTCTGCATTGCACTAGGCTGCCGCGCAAGCAAGAATCTGCATCGTCTGTTCTCCTAGTTTCTTATAATGTACGCGAAGTGTATCACCAAAGGCTGCAAGATCGATAGCTGAAATGACTAATTTTATGAGAAATAGACTTCCTAGTATTTTAGACTTCGGTTGCCCAAGCTGTGTCCCGTGCAGGGAATAGCTTGATAGACGCCGTGGCGACCGACTGAGTACTGTCGGACCGACAGCGTACGTTTTTTCGCAGATAGGCACTTTTGTAAGCGTCTGACGAGTCTTCCATGCATCGCTAAGCCTCGCCTTGCAACCATTTTGGAGCCTCGACCCCAAAATTCTGAAGTCTTTTAGATTGTGTGACAGGTGGCGCGTTACTGAGCGCAAATAGTCAATTGACGCGGGTGGATGCAAGAGCCGTATATAATATTACAACAGCTCGGCCCGCCTCATTCCTCGCACCGCATCGAGCTTCTGTTGAGATCCTTCAAAGCTGTCAGAAGTATTCCGATTTGAACAACGAAAACAATCTAAAGTACTGCTTGAGTTCCTAGAAGCAACCGTTTAAATTTTCCCATTGACTACGCTAAGTATCGAATGTTGGAATAGTTGTCACATACTTTCAAGGTCGCTCATTTCTTTCATAATAGGAATTCTGACTTTTTTAGTTCACGAACAAAAACTATTTTGTTCTTTAAATCTCTGCGCTGATTACGATTTGATCATCCGCATCCGATTTGCACCCGCATACTTTGTATCCGCACCCAAACCGCTTCCGCTATTTTTTTTTTTTTTGTAAATATGGTATTTGCATTTGATCTGCATCCGCATATTTTGAATATGCATCCGAACCGCATACGCAAAAATAGCGCTAATTTAGCGGAGAAATCTATGTAAAAAGACACCATGACCTAACGTAACATTGTAACGTCAGGCGGTCAGAACAACTCGAACAAGAAAGGACCCTGTGGAGGGTTCCCTGCCCTCGCATTTATTTTCTGTCTGCCCGTTCTGAAGTGCAAGCCTGTAGCTCTCAAGTTTTGGTCAACGCCTCTGATGCTGACCAAAGCGTTGTCAGACAGGGTGCGTCAATAAGGACCCACCCTATTTCGGTTGTAAGTTGTTACTGTTTTTCACGGTGCTCGCGGACGTTATGCTGGCACAATATCATTGGCGGATATAAATTCGTGCAAGAAAATAGCAAGAAAAAAAAAGGCTTCAAGGGTAGAATAATAATTTTGTGTGCATGCTTATATAAGCGGAAGTTAGTAAGCCCCAATTGGCATCTGCTCTTTCAGTTGTAGATGAGAAATTTAGCCAGTGCAGTACAGCCGCAAGCCTGGGAGTCTTTAACGTGCACCACACAGTAGTGCACTCCGTTCCCCCTTAAAAGGAGCGATGCAATGATATTCAATTGAAATGATTTTCACTTTACACGAGCTTACTGGGTCCAGTGGGACTCGAGGATGCTCGCAAGCAACGCCACTGGCCAAGAAACTCCTGTGTTGCGGTGTAGTTTTAAGGACAAAAGCGAGCATTTTCATTTAATCTCTCCTTCGAGAAACCGATGACGTAACTGGGCGGTCGCAGTCCCGCCCGGAGACGATATTTGAATGCGTCTCATAGATTGGTTCCGAGCATTGCGTGGCACTCGATTTGGGCTCGTGATAATCGATAGTTCGAGAAGCATTCGGGTGGTGTCCGGTGTCCAGTCGCTGCAATGACGACAGTAGCCGCACCATAACAATGTATGGAACTCTGCACGCGTCCTGTGCCTTGCCAACCCCAGCGCGTGGCTATGATCAACATTGGCGGTATTAGCCCCGTGCGCGACCGAAAG
>JAZHYW010064706.1:0-18032 GCA_037355805.1 Ixodes ricinus | reverse complement strand
GGTAAAGGCACATCTAAGTCAACATTAGGAGCCCACACAGAAGAGAAATGGTCACTAAACAGTTGAGCAATAGTCTTCGGGTCACTGAGGACAGAGCCATCCTTTTCGAACTCCGGGACAGAGGAGGACTTGAGTTGGCTCTTCAGATACGCCCAGAAAAGCTTGGGAGAGCGTGCAGCTTTCTCGGCAATCATGCGCAGGTACTCTTTGTGGGCCGTATACACCAACTTCTTCAGTTCTCATTGTGCCTTACGTGCCGCAGTAAGGACGTCTGGACGATTAGTCTTTTTGGCTTTTCTGAAGAGTTTCCTTTTTTTGTCGGAGAGGCGTATAATATCTTTGGAGATCCAGGGGTCCTCCGACGGCCGGACAGATGCTTGGAAGGCACACAATCTGCCTCAATGGCGCTCATCATGCCCAGCCACATGTCATAAGCATCATCTACGGATGGGGTGTTGAGGACCAGACTTCAAGGAGCGAAATGCAGGAAGTTGTTGAGGTGCGCTAGGTCCATATTAGAGAAGTTCCGAACCATTTTGGAATAAAGGCCGGACTTTGGTAGCGTCAAGAGGCTCGAAAAGCGGATGGCATTGTGGTCGGACCCAGCCAGACTCGGCTGGATGGAACAGTCGGGTATGAGGGGAAGGTTGCTTACGAGCACGAGGTCTAGGAAGGAAGCTTTTTTTGTGATTGGCGTGTACGAGGGTTCACTGCACACCTGAACAAAACCGGACGTTTCTATGACATCCAGGAGCGCATCGTCATGCGAGCTCAGTGGGACAAGTGCAGAGAGGTCGGACCAGTTTATTTGGGCATTAAAATCACCAAAGACGCAGACACAGGAGTAAGCCGAAACGTAAACATGCGCAAGGGATTGCCCTAAGAGATCGTAAGAGGCAGTTCGCGTGGCAGGCGGACAATAGACGCAGCAGAGCAACATCTTGCCCTTCCGATGTACGACTTCAACAAAAGCAGCCTCAAGGTCCTCCGACTCCAGGTCGCGTCTCCGACGGCAGGGCAGTTGACGGGGCACAACAATCAACACACCACCATCACACGATGCACGGTCCCTCCTGTAGATGACATGCCTGGTGGTATCGATGAGCTGGCCGTCGTGGACAGACGGGTCGATCCATGTTTCGCAAAGACCGAAGATCGTGTCCGGATCCGCCTCGACTAACACTTGAAAATCAAGTGTTTTGTTTTTCACCGAGTGGATGTTTGAAAACCACACTGCGATACGGGAGCTTCCAGGCGAAGGGCCGACCAGGGCCGGCGACAAGGTAGACTGCTGGGGAGCGGCGTCCTCAGACTGGCTGCTCGGAATCGGAGGGAAAAGATTGTCATCCAGGGGTGGGAGTGCACAGACTCCGCAGAACCATTCAGCGGGTGAAGAGGAGAGTCTCCGGTAGGCTTTAAGTGACAACAGCTCACACTTGCGATGGTGCCAGGAATCGCATCCGTCGCACTGTAGTGCAGCCACATTCTCGAGGACCAGCCGGCAACAGCGGGGGCAGTAGGGCCGCGGCCCAGGATTAGGAGGAACGTCTCCGGCGAGGAGGAGCAGCAAGGTGACGGGCGGCTGCCGGAGAGAGTGGGTCGAACGGGTTCTGAAGGCAGTCGACCGCGTAGGCCTAGCGAGAGTCACGGTAAAACCGGTATCATGGGGGCAGGCGACCGCGATGTGCAGCCCAAGAGGCACAGGCTGGCGCGCCAGACGTTCATCAATACTCAAGATAGCAGGGGATTGCCGGCGAAGGCTTGCGAGTACGGAAAGGTAGAACAAAACGCGGAGACACGCAAAAACGTGCTCGCACTCCGCCATAGGCCAGTAGCTCTCAAGTTTTGAGCAGCGCTCCAGGCGAGCAAAATAGAATATTTGGCTCGCGTTTCGAACAGGAGTCATCACGCTTCCCACTAGAGTTTTTTCTACTCCGTTCCATTCGAAGTGCCAGCGTAATTCTTTTTTTATTTTAGAGTTTCTTTTTTTAGGCGTTTTGTGATAGATGCTGACAGATGCTTGCATTCGAAACGTTGCACGTGCAAAATTGAAAGTTACAGCGCCGCCTGGATAGTACTGGCAGCATAACATGGTCGCGCCTTGCGGTCACGCGCGCGCCCCCTGCCCGAGAGCAACCGGTCTATCTTCGAAAGAGGGCGTAATTTTTGAAGAGGTCTTGAAACATTCCTGGGATGTTTCAAGAGTATGAATGTTACCATGAGTATGAATGTCGGAGAAAACTGTACAAATACGCTAGGCTCGCCGTTCGCTGCGTACAAAATGTCACAAGGATTCATTCAACCCCTGGCCGTTTACCTCGAAAGCTCGACCCGTCGATTTCATCTCCTGTTCGAGTCGATAAGCCTTCGCCGTGGCTACCAGGTAAGCCGACCAGTCCGCCATGGTCGACGCCGTCGGCGCGGCCCAACGCGCGGCCGGTGTCGTCGCGGCCGGTGTCGTCGCTGCCTCCATCGTGACCGTGAAACTCGTAGGCATGGCCTAGGCGCAGCCCAGAGACGCTAGAGGAGCCCTGCAAAGAGACCGCGAAAACGTACAAAACAAGATTACGCCCGTTAAAATTGAATTGTAAACCTCCCCAGCCTCCTTGAAATTACCTATATCAATAGAAAGACAACGAAGTAGCACGAACCTCGGACAGAACACGGAGAACGTGACGAGCACCTCAAATACTCCAGAAACAGTTCTCGGACAGTGGACTGTTTGGAAAAGGCTGGTTTGGAATCCGGCGCCAGTGGCGGCTGGATCGATGGTAGTGGTTTCTTGGTGGATATAAAATATTTGTATAATTTCATAAATGAGAGGTAGCTTGCGCCATCTACCCTACTACTTTTACACTGCATTTTCTCAAAGCTACTGGCGCGAGCAAGGGGCTATAAGCGTCATGGGCGTCGGCGGGGGGTACAAAAGGGGCAGTTGCCTTACCCCCAAGCCAGACAGCTTCCCCCCCCGAGCAAGCGGGCGACCATTGGTACGCTGGCAATCAAAAAAACAGCCGAAAGCCATTTAAAAAAATCAGCAGAACCCATCCTTTGGGAATGATTATCTACGTTAATGCGAATAGCATCAAACGGTGCGGAGTTATGCGCGTTCGTCAGGTGGCCGGCACACTCTAGATACGCCAGCCCACTCTTAAGGCGATTCTAAATTTGTTGACACTTTCACAGCCCTGCGCACGATCTCCGCAGCCCAGCACGTGCGTTTGTGTCACTTAGGAAGGCGAGCAAAGCACGCGCCATACGCACAAACACTCAAAATGGTACCGACCAGACTTTCTGGCGTCTCAGCTATACTTCGTCTCACCCTAGCATGGACTAACCGCGAAGGCTGTGCTAGCGCGAGCGGCCAGCCTTGACTGCCTTGACTAGAGCACTCGCTGCACGAGCGCTCGTGCAGCCGCCGCGGCTTCATTCAAAGCGACTAGCTCGCGCCTTTAGCACGCGCGGCTAACAATAGTCCATACTAAGGTGAGACGAAGTATAGTCTCAACCAACGGTACTCTAAACGGTTGTTTATATCTTTACCATAGGACGCGCCTTACAGCGCTGTCACAGCTACCGGTGCGCGCGCGTTCCATGCACGAGGGCTCATTCCGCTCTCGTGAGGGTGAGCACTGAGCCAACACCACCTAGAGCTGAAGGCCGCAGCGCTCCTCCGGTGACGTCACACGAGTCGGCTGGCGAGCGCCGCGGAAATGCGCTGCGCTGAACGCGTCGCGCATAGAGTTACCGACGTAGAATGGCATTTTTTATTGACCCAAACGTTTTTTAATTGGTAAAAAAGGATTTATAAATATCTGTATGACTGGGAAACGTATTTTGTTACACGGGCAGCATAATTAGGACGTACAATTATTGTTATGATATGAAAGAACAAGGTTAACGACGTTTTGAGAGAGATGGGTTTTCGTTTTAGGCATCCAAATCTTGGGTGCTTTAATTATCTCTAGGAGTTTGAAGACACAAACAAACAAAAAATAAATGCCCTGAAACGTTATTGTAAGCGATGGAACCCGCCAAAATGCATAACAGAAGCAATCACGTTGGCGATGACATGTGCGGTTACTGAATTCGTATGTGAAGCTAATGAAAAGAAGATTATTTTTAAAAAATGTGGACTTTTGGAGCACGAAAAAATGTAATGTGTTGAAATGTATTTTTTACCAGAAGTACAGATATGATAATAAAAACAAAACTGCAGGCGAACTGGGGAATGTTTTTCATAAAGCAATTACTCTGAAACTGAGACACGAAGACGAAAAATTAAACGGAGAAAAGACACAAAAAAGAGGCAAAGACGCCGCCTAGATCAAAGTACACAAGTTTTGATTTAACCGAGTGCAGGCAAACTTAAAGCATAATTTTAAGTATGGGACACATGCAGCTGTGAGAGCTTCATGCACACATCTACCCGCGATCATTCACACTACGAATAGATGCTGTGAATATAAGTTCTCTTACCTTTGAAAGCTTCAAATTGTATATTCTCGTGTATCCATACTTTCTTCTTGTATCCATCTTGACACAATTCAAACACAAGCAACTTAGATGCCGCTCTGTAGCTTTCGCGACACTAAGACACAGCACATGTACGGCAATGTAAAAAATAATAATGCTATGACAACTGTTGCACTGAATATAAAATAATTATTTATATTTTAGGGTTTCACATTTTCTTTTCTTTGACTTGCGATTAGCCTCATAAGCTTTTCGTTCACCTTTCTACAATAGTTTTTCAGCACAATGTTCGTGCTGCACCAGAACAAGTTCTTCAGCACGAGCTCACTTGTGTGTCCTTCTTCACATGCGTCGAAGTCAGAAGTCTCGTTGGTAGACAGCAGTTCCATTGTAAGCTCGCTGACGAACTGAGGCTGGATCGGAACCTTCAGACACTCTGCCTGCTTGGAGAGTTCTTGAGCAACAACGTAATTGTGTGTCATGGCATTAACGGCGAACATAGTTGAATAAAGGAGCCCCCTCGATCCAATTGCTTGACAAGAAAGTAGTTCTCCTGCGCAAGTGAAACTGTTGCCGTCTTATCTTCTTCGGTAAGCGCCGCCCTGTATTTTTGACATTTCGGCTTTTTCAAAGCGGCATAAACTGTGTACCCTGGTCCCTGCCACGGAGACTAGGACTGGGAGGGTCTAATTTATCGCTTGTGACACTGTCTCTCCTGTAACTATACTATGTTGCAGCTGGGCCGTGGCGTGTCTACTTGTTTTTCAAGCTCCTCCTCCCATCGCTCGTCTTCATACAGGATTGTCGGCAACGTACTCTGCAGTCGCAACTAATTTTCACCTTCATAAAGCTGCCTTATAGATACGTGACATTGCGAGCCAGCAAGCTGCCTGTACTTCCCGAAACGGTCTTCCAAGCTATCAGCCTGAATCTTTCTCAGCAGGACATAGTTCAGCCCGAGTTCAGTGAAGCAGTATTCGGTGATCTGTACAAGTGCACGGGTTGTTTGACGGAGTGCTCCGTGAGTCTCCTTGGTTAGCGTGCCACTGGTAAGGTTCTCGCTCTCCCATACGTCAAGCCAGGCGTCCAGCCAGTCAAAAAGACTGCACAAAAAATGCACATTGGGATCGTCCTCTGCAGAAGTCACTGGTTCTTGAAAGTCGTCTCTGAGTCGCGTTCCTTTGTTCGGCGTCCATGGTAAAATTTCCTTCAGATTCCGATTTCTCGACGATTTCATTGATTCCTTTAATAATACGCGCCACAGATGTAGGAACAAGAAGGGGGCATAGAGCGAAGGCTACAGGCTTATGAGCGTGGTTTTGAAAACGGGAGCTTGCGCTACAAATATACGTTTCTAAAATTAAAAGCGAGAACTAGCTTGTGCTTGTCGCCTTCGCTGCCCGTCAGCGTAAAATTCAACGAAATAAACTTAATAATTAAAAAAAAAGGGGAAAAGACATCAGAGTTCTCACCCTGGTATGCGTCGATAGAACCAGGTTTTTCCGAGGAATCGCCCGCACTTATACTTTTCGCAGTTCTTCATCCTCCGGGAACTTAAACACAGACACTTTCTTCGACGACGTTTCATAGTTCCCATGGCACCCAGGGACACAGCATTTATGAGACATGGCTAGCCCGAAAGCCGCCCGTAACTTGACAACCACCACGCGTAAACCGCCACGCACACCAAACACAAAAGACAAAAGAGACGGTTAGAGCAGTTCGCGTACTCCCGCCGCGACACTTGTGCAAGCCGCCGTGCGCAAAGGAGGCAAAAATTGTCCATTGCGCAACTGCCCCGGGAGATCCTGGGCTCGGAGAAAGCTAAAAACAAAAACAAAAAAAGGCCGGAGCATGCGCCGCTTGGCGTCTTTGGGAAAATACATTTAAGAAAAAAAAAAGAGAGCATGTGTTGCGGAGAAGCCTTCCTCTCAGGTCGGCCCACTCGTCGAGAATCTGTGACGTCACAACTCCGAGCGCTGCGGCCTTCTGGCTCTAGGTGGTGTTGGTGAGCACGGCCGCTACATCACCCTCTCCCGAGCGCGGGAGAGGGTGAGCTAGGGGCAGTGCTAAGCCTCACGAGAGCGGGAATGAGCCCTCGTGCATGGAACGCGCGCGATGGTAAAGATATAAACAGGTGTTTAGAGTGCCTTGAATGACTGCCTTCATAGCTCTGTGGTTAGCGCGTCTGCCTGCTGATCAAAGGGTCAACGGTTCGAATCCCGCCGGCGCCGGTCTTTTTTATTTATTTATCGACCCGCGGCGTAAGAGGTTAGATAGCCAGATAGATAGATAGATAGATACATAGACGAAAAGTGCGTGAAGTATCCAAAGAATGCTATTCGCATTAAAATAAAATTGAGTAGCTGTCAGAACATAAAAAAAAGAAAAGGAGATGTCTTGCCCCGCATTTCGAGGAAGAAACAAATGTAAAGAATATGGCAACCAAGCCCCCTTTTGCCTCTGCGACCCCCACCCCCAAATCTGGGTAGGGGCGCACCCGTTTTGAGAACACCACAATCCCCCGCAATACATAGGTTGCACTGACGTAATTTGGTCCTCCTTTCTGGTGGCCGAACTTCCTCGAGCGTAGCCTTTACTGTGCATATTCTACGAGCAGTACACGAGCGTCGCGAGCGAGCGGAAACGAGTGAGCACAGCTTCATTATACTTCGTTTCAATTTATCTGCGAGCGAAGCCAAAGCCAGAAGCGCGAGACCAGCGCTTTGTGCGTTTCTCCCCAGCTTGCGCGCTCGAGCAAAGCCTGAACGCACGGAGCTTCCGTGCTCGCGCTTCCAGCTTTGCCTTCGCTCGCACATAAGGTGAAACGAAGTATAACGGCAGGTTTTGGCCACCAGAAAGGAGGAAGGATATGACGTCACGTGCAACCCATGTATGAACGCATAGTGGCGATGAAGCCCAGACTCCAACCCCAAGTAGAAAGTTGGTGAAACGGCCCGAAAAACAAGTTCCCGACTGTCTGTCGAAATATTCCCTCAATATAGTCGGCGTGTGATCGGGGCTTTGCGGACATCAGTAGGGAGGTTGAGAAAATTCATGCCAGGGGAAAAGGGAAATAATGATAACTACATTCAAGGGGTGAAGGCCAAACGCACCCCGTTTTCAGAACTTCACTAGCCTAGCTCCACGTGACATTTTAATAGGCAATTCCTCCTGTGTTCTCTCCAACTCCGCGCTCCGTGTGCTGAGGACGCGGGAGTTCAGATTAATTTTGCAAAAGCCGCGCCGAGTGCTGTATAGCTCACGCACCAAAGGACAGGCAGTTTCGGCCTCGAGGACGGGGCACTCCAGCTCTCGGTAATAAACCACGTGTTGTGGTTTATTATTCACTGAAGAGCAGGCCATGAGCGGCAGCGAACATGACCATTTGCGGAGGTTGGGAGTCGTCTTCCCGCGCAAAGGACTCGAAGTCGGAAAATTCAGCTTGATGTAGGATTCACCCCTGACTCATCTGTTACAAACATGTCTAGTCGTTTTCTTTTTTTTTTAATTAAGGATAGATATTTTTAGGCAAAACTAAGTGAAATCTATTGAAGAAAGATATGTAAATGAATCGCAACATTTATTTTCGAAAAGCTCACCCTAAACGTCAGTGATGCCAGATAAAGATTGGGTTAATTTTTAACTCTTATCAATCTTGTCGCAGTAGCTGGCGCTGATCAGTGTTTATACCCGAAATAAAACATAATTGGGGACTTGCATCTGTGAACTTTGTATTTGGGGTGTTGGTATTTCTCAGTTTGGTTCTCTTTTTATAAATCTAAGAGCTTTTATGACTTCGTGTTTTCAAAAGTGAAATGGTATGTTTTCTCGGTGATATCGCCTCTAAGCTCGCACACTCATTTTGTCAATATCTATCGTTTTCTCTCTTCATATGTTGAGTATTATAAAAAGACAAACTGCATTGGGGAAACTCAAATGTCATGGAGGACCTGTAGTGTCGTCGATAGGATCTTTGAACTGTATTTTATTAAAAGACTCGAAACATCGTATACAAGCTTGCTTGCCTTCTTGCATATTTCCTCGTTATTCAATGATATATTTTCAGTTATTATTTGGTTGCGGTGTTGCGGAATGTGATAAATAAGAAATGACCGGTGATTTTTTTCGTCAGCGATAACCTGTACATCCTAATATGTTTGTCCCGTTCACAATTCACGAGAGTTTTGCGTCCGGTCGCTGCGGGAATTAACTCAAGAGTTGTCACAATACTTGTGGGGGGGGGGGGGGGAGGCTTTTGCATTAGCGATTAGAACTGCGAACTTAAGAATGTTTATGTCAACATTTGTTTTAAAATTTTATACGAATACTATGTTGTAAAATTGTCGCGGGAATGTACTGGTTGGGACGCATTAATATACATTTACGTTTAGATTTTAGCTAACATATTTTCTTGGGTTGCAGGAATATTTGTTACCCAGTGACACCGCCGCCTGTCCCCCCCCTTTTAACTGGGGGGGGGGGGAAGGGGGGGGGGGCCCCAATTAAAAAAAAGAAAGAAGAACGAAAGGTGCGAAAGGTTTTGCCCCCTCCAAGAAAAGTCCTGCCGACGCCCATGATAAGCGTTGGTTATAACTTGTTAGTACTATACTCCGTTTCACCTTACCGCAGAGAAGGCTAGAAGCGCGAGCTCATAGCGTTAAGAGCTGCTCTTGACGCACGGGAGCTTGTGCCGCCGAGATGTACCCTAGAGAAAAGGGAGCTCGCTCTGGTAGCCTTTCCTGCGGTACATCATAAGGTGAAACCAGGGGCGGATCCAGAACCCTATTTTGGGGGGGGGGGGGGCGGAAAAATTTTCAAGGATACTATTTTCCCATTCGTTCTTGTGCAAAGGGGTCCACCCATGTCAAATTGCCCTCCGAGAAAGGGGAGGGAGGGGGGTCGACTTTGTTTGGGGGGGGGGGGGCGGCTGCCCAATCACCCCCCTTGGATCCGCCACTGGGTGAAACAGAGGGGGAACGTTGAACGTTGCAATATTGGTGAAGCCTAGTCATAAAAAGTTTAAACGATGTTGTGGCCAACGTGACCGTAGATCTCTCTGGCAATTGGTGCGCGTGACATGTCACATGTGAGATGGATGGGTTGATTGTAGAAGGATTCCTTGCAGGCTTGCGCGCGCTCCGTTTGGCTCCGTCCGGTAGGTTTTATCAGATATTTCACCTTATAATGTACCGCGGGAAAGGCTACAAGCGCGAGCTCCATGGTTGGACTACTGGGGCAGATCTCCTGGTCGGCACAAGAGCTTCCTCGTTCAATAAAAAGGACAGCTGCCAACGCTATGAGCTTCGCGCTTCTAGCCTTCGCTGCGGTACAACATAAGGTGATACGGAGGCTAGCTACGGCCACTTGATGTGGTCACGTTGGCCTGATAAGTGAGGAGAGTAAGGAGGAAAATGAGAAAGAAGCGAGGCGTCAAGGGAGCATCACAGAGATCATACATACTATGGCTTGTGGAGCATGGCTTGTGGAGGCTACGCGGCTAACGTCATGCCCTCTCCTATCCTTCTATCTTCCTTGGGCGCGAGCGTGGAACTTGACCTCGTTGATCATTTGCACGCGTTCTCGCGCAAACAAAACCATAGCTGAAACCACGCGCTCGCGTCAGTAGCTTTGACAGCGTTGCACGCTGTCTTGTCTTGTCTTGGCACTGTCTTGGCACAGTGCCAAGACAGCGTTGCACGCTGCTTGGCACTCAAGAGAGTCTCGCCCATCCTGGTCTCGCCCTAATTTCGGCAGACGTCATCTGCAACATCAGCCCGGGGCACGCAACCATCAGAACTATCGTAGCAATCGACATCAAAAAAGCATTTGATTCGGTTCCCCACGCTTCAATCATCGGAGAGGCAAGTCGGTTCGGCATCACCGGCAGGTCGCTTAATTTTATCAAGAACTTTCTCGAAGGGAGAACATTCTCGGTGCGCCTCGGCACGCACGAGAGTGAGCCGAGAGCGAACCGAGTGGGAGTCCCGCAAGGCTCCGTTCTCTCCCCCACACTTTTCAACCTGGCGATGGCGGCCCTGCCCCATGAACTCAGCAAGATTCCCGGACTAGGCTTCACCTTGTATGCAGACGACATCTCTATATGGGCACGAGGAACAGACATCGATAAGCAGCAGGAGACTCTCCAAGCCGGCCTAGACACCATTGAGGCCCACCTATGCAGGGTAGGAATGCAAGCAGCACCCGAGAAAACAAACTACACCGTAGTGACAACTCCCAGGCTCAGGAAAGCCAAGCTAAGCGAGAAACTCAATCTCGTACTGGCTGCAAAGAAGATCCACCCCTCCCCGTCGGTCAAGATTCTTGGAATTACGATAGAGGAATCCGGGAGAGGCGACATCTGGATCCAAGATACTATCAAACACTGCAACTCGGTGCTCAACGCCATCCGTAGGATCTGCAGCGCACGAGGAGGTGCGACAGCACGCATCGCCAGAAACATGGTAAAGGCCCTCGTAGTATCGCGTGTATGCTACGGGGCCCGCCACTTCTGGCTCAACAAGTCTCAATGGAAACGGCTGGAGACACTGAACAACCAAGCAAGACGAGTAATCACTGGCCTCCCGAGGTTTACTCCCCTCAGCAAACTAAAAGAGTACGCCCAGATCAACGAACTGCACGACGTCGTTCAGGCCAGGATCAGGGCGCACGACGAACGCCTCAAGCTCACGCAGCAAGGAAGGAGCATTATGGAACTTCTTCGAAGACCCGTAGAGCACCTTCCAAAAGTTCCTGAACAGCTCCCACCATGGGAGGATCTTCCGGCTATCACCGAAAGCAAGCCCAGCGGCGCTCGGAAGGGGACACCAAACAAGCAGAACGCAGAGCCAAAGCACACTGCAAGATGGTGCAATCGTGGGACCGAATCAAGATCGTGGCTGCTTACACGGACTCTGCTTCGATGGAAGGCTCCGTCACCCTGAAGACGGCAGCCGTCGTGTTCCCATCGCTCCTGCTCGAAAAAGCAGAATGCCTTCCCCCTGGCACCTCTACCAAAGGGGAGAACTCGCAGCTATCCGCCTCGCCCTCGAGACGGCCAACGCACACCCCGACCAGCTACCTGAGAATCTCAGGATCTTTACGGATTCTCAGGACGCAGTGAAGGAATGCAGAACTAAAAACAGCCCCAGCCGAACAGTCCGGAAGATTAAGAAACTCGCCTCGAACCTCCGATCCCGAGGAACACACACGAGAATAGAGTGGATACCCGGTCATTCGGGCATCCCCGGAAATGAAGCAGCTCACCGCCTGGCCCGCGCGTCTTTGATTCTCCCCCGCGGCACAGACGAAGAGCAGCCACAACATGACCACAGTTACGGCCTCATCGCTCGTGATCGGGCATCGCGGGCCAACAGCGAAACAGAGGAATACGACCCGGGCGAGGACAGGGCCCGGATCAAGGAAAACTATTTAGCAGAACTCGAAGAGAAACTGGCCGAGCCGCCGTTCCCTGACCTCCCTCACCGGGGATTCGGAAGGCGAGGGCAGGTTCTCTTAACCAGAGTCCGGACCAACACGGCACTTACACCTGCACGGGTCGCATCGTGGAGTAGGGGCAAAAGATCAGGCCTCTGCACACAATGCGACATGCGCGCCAAGGCAGACATTCACCATCTCCTGTGGGAATGTCCCAAATACAAAGACGAAAGGTTAAAACACCGACCAGCAGACATCACATCCCTGGAGGGGTGGACCCATCCACCCGGCCCAGAGAACATCCAACGAAGGATCCTGCGTGGACTTCTGGATTTTATCCATAAAGCCAAGCTGGACGTCTTCATTTAGCCCCCGAATACCTCTCCCTCGTGCCAGCGCCCAGGCCTAGTCGTCATCGGCGCACATCCCCATTCCCCAACCCCTGTGTTGTTTTTTTTGTCTTTTTTTAATGGCATTAAAGGGCAACTCCGCTCAATTCCGAAAAATTTAGGCTTACGTGTGATTCTATTTCACAAAGCACTACTGAACAGCTCTACGTCTTCGGATTCGCGAAATGTGGAATATTATTTGTGTAATCTCAATTTAAACATCAGCTGATACCGAAACCGAAACTTCGGTTGCGTCAGGCAACATTGATCTCGTGTCATCAGAGTCATGGCCACGTCACGTCGAACCACGTGGCCTTGTGACGTTCGTGGGGGCGAGGTACAGGACACGCGACGCGGGCAGTCGCTTCGCATGGCGTGGACGGTGATGGCCCGGGAGAGAGGGGGAAGGGGAGAACACGAAAGAGGAGAGGGGGAGCGGAGAAACCGGACATGCGATAAACGCGCAGGGCAGTATCCGCGTTACGGTGATCACGTGGACGCCGTAGAGCCAACACCGGGAGGAGAAACTCATGACGTCATCGTTCAATTTCGCTCTGAGAAGTAAAAACAAACAAAACGTGAGAATGACGTAGTCATGACTCTGGCGTAGTGGTTCAACGTTGGCCGCTCTAACTCCGTCGCATTGACTGCGCTGACGAGTGCGCCTCACGTCGCACGCTAGAGTTGGCAGATTTCGGCGACTTGGCTCATTTGAAAGTTTGCTGGCCAGTTTATTAAATATATAGACGGAATTAAATCGTAATATTTGACATGGGGTCTTCCTATATGATACTGAAGAGGGCTGCATAGTTTTCTAAATATCAAAAATGAAGCGGAGTTGCCCTTTAAACGTTTTCTGAACTGAACTGCTCGCTAAGTATGAAACGGAGTATGGGTATTCACATCGAGGAGAAATCCCGGGATTTTCCCCGCACACGTGCATCCCACGACGAAAACGTCAGGCTTTGCGATGTGCAAAAGCCTCGCGTTTTCATCTCCGTGTTAGCGGCGCAGCGCCGGAAGAAGAAATCCCCGGGATTTCTCCCTCGTGTGAGATCACTCCTGACTGGTGTGTTTAGTGGCAGTTTAGCGTCTCCATCTCGCCCATATACGTCAAAAGTGGCTCCGAAATGGTGACAAATAACATCACAGAAGCCGGAGGCCGTATTCCAAAATTTACCCGATCTTACTACAGGGTAGCGGTTTTGTACCTTGTCCTTGGCATTCAAAAACCTACCCACGTCCAGGGTCTTTCAAGTTCAGGCTGTGCTGGTCACTGCTGGATAAGATATGGAACACAGCCATGTTGTCAGATGTCGAGATCCTGGCGGTTGGTCGTAGAAATGGTAGGCGAAAATCACGAGCGCACGTGAGTGTCGCTGTCGTCCGTGGCGTCCCAACTTCTGGCTGCCTAAACTTCCGTGGGCTGTCACACTGGAGAATAACCTGCAGCAGAACATGGCACACCCGCCACTTCCGGCTCCCTCCTTCGCAACGCTTGACGTAGAAACGATGATCGCGTTGTTGTTGTGGTCACCCCAAGGTATGTACGGTCACCCTACGACGACGATTTTCAAAATGCAGCTCATAGATTCGACACGACAGTGCTGTTAACTGTTTTTGGGCGAAGTCGCCAGGACGCCGCCTAGAAGTCGCCAGTTTTAGCGAAAAGTCGCCGAGTGGTGATGATGATGATGACCTTTTTTGGATTTGTTTTTATTTATTTTTTTATTGTACAAGACGAAGGTTTTCTTTTTTTCTTTTTTAAACATTATTTTAATTTTTTTTTTTGTGTTGAAGAGCCAAGTGAGTAGTCGGAGTCGGCCGTCCAATTCCCAAGGGGCTCGCCAACACATTGAGTGACTCTAGGCGTTGGCGAGATGATCCTGGTTCATGAACAAAACAGCGGAAGACTGTTCTGCTTCATCCCTATCGAACAAAACTCTCGCTTCAACACGCGCCTTTTTTTTTTTTTTCTGTGAAGGTTACAAGGGATTTTTTTAAACACCTGATAATCCCTGGAAAAGGTGGTGGTTCTAAAGTGGTTCGGGGTCGAAGAATGCATTCGTTTTCGCGTTAACCGGCATGAACCAACATCACCTCACCCACAACAGGATGAATAAAAATGAGTGACACCCAGAGCTGTCCCCTGAAAGCCACCGAAGAGCTACCTGACTGAAATATCCCCCCCCCCCAATCTACTTAGCTTCAGAAAAAACAATTTACGTAACTGGGAAAAAAAAAGAGTCCCCACAAAAGTCGCTAAGACTCCAAAAACACAAATTTGTCGTTAGGAAGACACTCTAAATTTAGCGACTTTCTCGCCAAGTTAACACCACTGCGACACGAGCATTAGCTGGATCCCCGCCGCGATCCTGTTGGTTGATCGTAGAAGTGACGTCAACAAATTTCGACTCCTAGGGCTGGGCCGACCGGGGTCGTTTCGGTTTCCGCCCACTGCCCGGCTCTTGCGGCTCTATCTGCGAACAGGCCGGATGTATACCTAAATATATGACGTGGCCAAGAAAGGAAAAGCGCTTAGAATCTGCATAATTGCAATAATCGAAGGGGGTGAATAAAGTGAAAAAGACGGGTGACGCGCACCTGACAAGCTCCTCCCGCTAGTCCCTCCACTCTCTCCACTTTAACAGGGAGAACGCTGGAGAGGAGGCGAGTGCCGCCTTTCCTCCTCTCCACCGTTTTCTCTGAGCAAAAAAATGGAGAAAAGGTGTACTGCAACAAGTAACTCTAAGAGGACATAACAACAACAAAAAAGCTTGCATAATAAATTAATTTTAGAAAGTGATACAGCGGTTGTCATCCTTCCTGGTTTCATCATATAAAAAGGAAGAAGGTTCCTTGATTGAGTCGTGACTCTAATATACTCTCAGAGACCTCAGTGATGGAATATATTTGCCGCGGGCAACGTCCGCCGTCAGCCCCTGCCATACTAGCGTACGAATTAATCACTCAACGCTGTTATTGACAAGAAAACATAATGAAAAAAAGCAAGTTTCGTATATAGCTCATACACTAAACAAAATCACTCTTAAAACTTTTTTTTTTATTTTACAAAAAGAGGGGAACTTTTTTCTTTTTTTCCAAAAATATAGTTTTATCTTTTTATGGACAAAGAAAAACTTTATTTCAAAGCATACTACTCATATTTTAGATTCTACCATGCGTTCAAATTAAATTTACCTCTGTCCCTCGGGGGCTGGGTTTCTTCATATGTGAAATTTTAACATGATTCGGCTACATAGGTCCTTGGTCTTCAGAAATCTCTAGACTTCCACCAGCCCTGTTGCCGCATGTTTGCTTTGTTAAAAAGCATGGTGTAAGAAAGGCGGAAAAAAAAAAAAAAAGACGGACTCAAGGAAGAAGACACACACAGACAGGCGGCTGTGTGTGTCTTCTTGTCCGTTGTTTTTTGCATCCTTACACCATGCTTCCTAACGTTCGCCAACTTGCCCAATTTGCAAGTTCTTCTACAATCGCACACATGTTGTTGCATGTGTGCAGGGGGCGGATCCAGAACTCCGTTTTGGGGGGGGCGGGAATTTGTAAGGATACTATTTTCCCATTCTTTCTCGTGCACCGGGGGGTCCACCCATGTCAAATTGCCCTCCGAGAAGGGGGGAGGGGGGGGGGGGTTGACTTGGTTCGGGGGGGGGGGCGGCTGCCTCCCCGTCGCCCCCCCCCTTGGATCCGCCACTGCATGAGTGTTGCACTTTTTGTTGCACAGCTCCATGACAGCAGAGCGGGGCACGTGGAGCGAAAGCTCGCCCTGCAGATCCCAGGGGTCCTGGGTCCTGGGTTAAAGTCCCACCAGGCTAGCAGTGGCACTGCACCGGCTAAATTTCTCATCTAGGGCTGAGACACCAGACGCCCGTTGGGGTTGATTCCCGCTATCTAAAAAATGCACACAACCCAGTTACTGCATTATTTGTTGAGGAACAAATAAAACGCGAGGTCGCAGAGGTGTTAGTAACCTTCTTTTTTCAGGGCGACTACGGTAAACGAATTTCAGGGGGAAAATAGCAAAATTAGAACAATAATGATAATTAAAAAGACTATCAGATTGATCTTAGTTTTTATCGCTGTAGCTAAAAAATAGTGATTCTTTATCACTAATATGCATTTAGATATGGCAAATTGATTTATCAACCCGTCCGCACACTGAAAACAATGCCGAAGTTACTGCCAGGGGCGTCACTAGGTGTGTGTGGCGGGGGGGGGGGGGGGGGGGCGCAGATCGTCCTGGGTAGATTGAGCCAGGGTTGCGGGTCAGTTCTCCAGATCCGATCACGTGAGGAGCAGACTCTAAATGCCGTGCAGGAAAGCCACCGGTACGGCCGCTTCGCCGACGGTGCAAGCGCCTCGGCGTACGTTCCCCTGCTTTTGCCTCCTCCTCCTTTCCTGTTTTCCAGGAAAGGAGGAGAAAGAGCGCAGCGCCGCTATTCGCCGAATTCAGTCACGTGAGGAACAGACTCCAAATGCCGTGCAGGAAAGCCGGTGCTACGGGGGTGAACGCGCAACAGCGTTGAAAGGGGCGTCACGGCGGGCCACGAGAAGGGGTGTGTGTGTGGGGGGGGAGGGGGGGGGGGGGGGGGGAGGGGGGGGGGGTTTCGGCGGGTCACCGCCCCGGGTGCCGCTGACCCTAGTGACGCCACCACGGGTTATTGTAATCCTAATGTGCAGTTTAATGAACGAACTTTTTATTGATGCAAACCCCCCATACTAAAACAAAAATAACCTGATTTCTTTTTTAAGCTGTAATATTATTATTATTTTTTTCCCTTTCGCGTTTTGATTTGCTTGCGATAGGACACTAATTTTCGTTCCTTTCGTCCTAAAAACGCCAAAGAGGGGCAGAGTACGGCCTGGTTCACACTTACGAATCGGCGGGCGAATCTGCAAGAATTCGGCCGCCGGGCGTAGCGTCCACTGTGCATTGCCGCGGCCGATTCCGGCTTCGGCGGCAGCGGATTAGCTAGCTGTAAGTGTGAACCAGGCCTAAGGATTGAAGACAATGTGTTTCCGTCAATCCTTACATTGTCCTTTTTTTGTGCTTAGATTTTCCTAGATGGAAAAAGTATGTTATAAAACGAATTTACAAAGAAGAAAGAAAATTTTAGAGCTATATTTACGGCGCAAAACGAATTTGTAGTTGGCGCCCGCGGGAGCCGCCGCTGGTCACGTGGTAGACCTGCGCGTCGCCGCCGCCGCACGCTGAGCGTTTCGCGCCGCCGCTTCAACGAGTTTCTCCAGGCCGCCGTCGCCGCCGCCGCACAAGTTCGTCTGCTTCGAGGGCGCCGCCGCCGTCATCTGACCGGCGCATTGCGGTCTCATCACGTCTGCTTGCGCTTTTTCAAAAGCTTCATTTGGGCTCTAAAAGTTACTTATTAATCTTTGTTTTTTGTTGCACTTCAAACGAAGATGGATAAGTAAGTTTTTGAGACCATAGGAAGCTTCCGAAAAGAGCGCAAGTACCACGTGACAAATAGGGGTCAGTCATGTGATAAATATGGGCCACTTTTTCCGCGGCGCCCCATAGCTCTAAAAAAAATTATTTTTCATTGTAGATTCATTTCATGACTCCCTTTACCCAACCCGGCTGTTTAAAAAAACGTTTTTTTTTTCTTTGCATGTGTTTTTTGCCGAACTCACCACCTTGTTGGAATTTGTTTCTCTTTTCGAGTTCTGATTTGCTTGGAAAATGGAAATAGG
>JAZHYW010064705.1:0-18164 GCA_037355805.1 Ixodes ricinus | reverse complement strand
GATAAGGCCCTTCAGACGGGGCAACTTTTGCAGCAATTTTGAGGTTGTTGGCGGGTTGTTCCTAGCTTTCCTAGATCGACACGAATTGCTGAGATCAGGTCCGGCTCAAAGACGGACGAGCAACTCGAACCGTCTGAAGCGGCAGCAGCCAATCAGGGACGCGATGTTTTCACGTGACACCCCCGTGGTGGTGATGATGACAGCTAAAGACTTGGTTCTGGTTTGAAATCGATCGTTTTTGAAAATAAACCTTTTCATAAAGATGAGTTAGTATTCTCAGCGCAATTTAAAGATATAAAAACACGTGTTTAGTGCGTAGCTGGGCGTCTAAATAGTACAAGAAAATTCAAAGTGAATGATGATGATAGCAAGTCGTAGCAATTCGGTTGCTGCGTGTGAACGCGGACGACCCGTGTTGCTGGTGTTGCGACGTCAAGTTGCTGGGTGAAATTGCTCCAGTCTGACGCGGGCCTAAAGGCACATCTAAGTCAGCATTAGGAGCCCACACAGAAGAGAAATGGTCACTAAACAGTTGAGCAATAGTCTTCGGGTCACTGAGGACAGAGCCATCCTTTTCGAACTCCGGGACAGAGGAGGACTTGAGTTGGCTCTTCACATACGCCCAGAAAAGCTTGGAGAGCGTGCAGCTTTCTCGGCAATCATGCGCAGGTACTCTTTGTGGGCCGTATACACCAACTTCTTCAGTTCTCATTGTGCCTTACGTGCCGCAGTAAGGACGTCTGGACGATTAGTCTTTTTGGCTTTTCTGAAGAGTTTCCTCTTTTCGTCGGAGAGGCGTATAATATCTTTGGAAATCCAGGGGTCCTCCGACGGCCGGACAGATGCTTGGAAGGCACACAATCTGCCTCAATGGCGCTCATCATGCCCAGTCACATGCCTGCATAAGCATCATCTACGGATGGGGTGTTGAGGACCAGACTTTAAGGAGCGAAATGCAGGAAGTTGTTGAGGTGCGCTAGGTCCATATTAGAGAAGTTCCGAACCATTTTGGAATAAAGGCCGGACTTTGGTAGCGTCAAGAGGCTCGAAAAGCGGATGGCATTGTGGTCGGACCCAGCCAGACTCGGCTGGATGGAACAGTCGGGTATGAGGGGAAGGCTGCTTACGAGCACGAGGTCTAGGAAGGAAGCTTTTTTGTGATTGACGTGTACGAGGGTTCACTGCACACCTGAACAAAACCGGACGTTTCTATGACATCCAGGAGCGCATCGTCATGCGAGCTCAGTGGGACAAGTGCAGAGAGGTGGGACCAGTTTATTTGGGCATTAAAATCACCAAAGACGCAGACACAGGAGTAAGCCGAAACGTAAACATGCGCAAGGGATTGCCCTAAGAGATCGTAAGAGGCAGTTCGCGTGGCAGGCGGACAATAGACGCAGCAGAGCAACATCTTGCCCTTCCGATGTACGACTTCAACAAAAGCAGCCTCAAGGTCCTCCGACTCCAGGTCGCGTCTCCGACGGCAGGGCAGTTGACGGGGCAAAACAATCAACACACCACCATCACACGATGCACGGTCCCTCCTGTAGATGACATGCCTGGTGGTATCGATGAGCTGGCCGTCGTGGACAGACGGGTCGATCCATGTTTCGCAAAGACCGAAGATCGTGTCCGGATCCGCCTCGACTAACACTTGAAAATCAAGTGTTTTGTTTTTCACCGAGTGGATGTTTGAAAACCACACTGCGATACGGGAGCTTCCAGGCGAAGGGCCGACCAGGGCCGGCGACAAGGTAGACTGCTGGGGAGCGGCGTCCTCAGACTGGCTGCTCGGAATCGGAGGGAAAAGATTGTCATCCAGGGGTGGGAGTGCACAGACTCCGCAGAACCATTCAGCGGGTGAAGAGGAGAGTCTCCGGTAGGCTTTAAGTGACAACAGCTCACACTTGCGATGGTGCCAGGAATCGCATCCGTCGCACTGTAGTGCAGCCACATTCTCGAGGACCAGCCGGCAACAGCGGGGGCAGTAGGGCCGCGGCCCAGGATTAGGAGGAACGTCTCCGGCGAGGAGGAGCAGCAAGGTGACGGGCGGCTGCCGGAGAGAGTGGGTCGAACGGGTTCTGAAGGCAGTCGACCGCGTAGGCCTAGCGAGAGTCACGGTAAAACCGGTATCATGGGGGCAGGCGACCGCGATGTGCAGCCCAAGAGGCACAGGCTGGCGCGCCAGACGTTCATCAATACTCAAGATAGCAGGGGATTGCCGGCGAAGGCTTGCGAGTACGGAAAGGTAGAACAAAACGCGGAGACACGCAAAAACGTGCCCGCACTCCGCCATAGGCCAGTAGCTCTCAAGTTTTGAGCAGCGCTCCAGGCGAGCAAAATAGAATATTTGGCTCGCGTTTTGAACGGGAGTCATCACGCTTCCCACTAGAGTTTTTTCTACTCCGTTCCATTCGAAGTGCCAGCGTAATTCTTTTTTTATTTTAGAGTTTCTTTTTTTAGGCGTTTTGTGATAGATGCTGACAGATTCTTGCATTGAAACGTTGCACGTGCAAAATTGAAAAGTTACAGCGCCGCCTGGATAGTACTGGCAGCATAACATGGTCGCGCCTTGCGGTCACGCGCGCGCCCCCTGCCCGAGAGCAACCGGTCTATCTTCGAAAGAGGGCGTAATTTTTGAAGAGGTCTTGAAACATTCCTGGGATGTTTCAAGAGTATGAATGTTACCATGAGTATGAATGTCGGAGAAAACTGTACAAATACGCTAGGCTCGCCGTTCGCTGCGTACAAAATGTCACAAGGATTCATTCAACCCCTGGCCGTTTACCTCGAAAGCTCGACCCGTCGATTTCATCTCCTGTTCGAGTCGATAAGCCTTCGCCGTGGCTACCAGGTAAGCCGACCAGTCCGCCATGGTCGACGCCGTCGGCGCGGCCCAACGCGCGGCCGGTGTCGTCGCGGCCGGTGTCGTCGCTGCCTCCACCGTGACCGTGAAACTCGTAGGCATGGCCTAGGCGCAGCCCAGAGACGCTAGAGGAGCCCTGCAAAGAGACTGCGAAAACGTACAAAACAAGATTACGCCCGTTAAAATTGAATTGTAAACCTCCCCCAGCCTCCCTGAAATTACCTATATCAATAGAAAGACAACGAAGTGGCACGAACCTCGGACAGAACACGGAGAACGCGTGACGAGCGACCTCAAATACTCCAGAAACAGTTCTCGAACAGTGGACTGTTTGGGAAAGGCTGATTTGGAATCCGGCGCCAGTGGCGGCTGGATCGATGGTAGTGGTTTCTTGGTGGATATTAAATATTTGTATAATTTCATAAATAGGGGTAGCTTGCGCCATCTACCCTACTACTTTTACACTGCATTTTCTCAAAGCTACTGGCGCGAGCAAGGAGGTTATAAGTGGTTATAAGCGTTGGTTATAACCACGGTGGAAGAAATACATTTAGGTGGTGACGCTGGCCGCTCTTCCTGCGAGGAGCGAGCGACCAGATCGTGTTCGGAGCTAGCATCGAACCAGGAGTATACTCTGTTTCACCTTATGATGCACCGCAGTAAAGGCTGCAAGCGCGAGCTCCTTGCTCTGGGGCACATCTCGGCGGCACAAGCTCTCGTGACTTAAAAGCGACTACCAACGCTATGGAGCTCGCGCTTCAGGTTTCGCTGCGGTACAACATAAGGTGAAACGAATTAGAGTTACTTCCGCGCCGCCGCAGAGGGCGCTGAGTGTGAGCACCGTCAGAGCCGTTTATACACCGTTCCAAGTGAGGTCGATGCAGAAAGGGAAAACACTCTCGAACCAGAGCTCTGCGCCAACGCTCCGCTTACCCTTTCCTTCGAAAGCTCGTCTGCTTCACGGAGTGGACTGTTAGAAAGCACGTGCGCAGTGTACGGAGGCATGTTGTTTCGACAATGTTAGACGCCGCTTTGATATTATAGCGTGTTTTCGCGCGTGACATGACCTATGCAAGAAAAATAATCGACCGGGCAGCACTGTGCTGTGATTGGTTGTACAAATAATAAAAAAGAAGTGAAATAAGCGCCAATTCAGTGCGCGGATCCACGCTGTCAAACAGGATGAATGTGGGTGCGGACCGAAAGGTAACCGGAGGGCGGCTCTAGACATTGAAAAAAGAAAACAGTTGCGTGACTCCTGGTCCACTGATTTAATAACTCTATTTTTCTTCAGGTGGTAATTGGCAGGCGACGCCTGGTTCGGAACGAAAATGCGCCGCCAAAATTGAAGCGTCGGGTATGCGTAATTCGAGTCGTTTTTGGGGTTTTTTGAAATTGTGAATTTACCATGAATACGTTAGTGCGAATGGCCGAACGCTTCAATTACTTGCAGAAAATGGAAAACAAACAGAAAAGAAAGGTTGGCAGCAAGTTTGGAAATGGAAGGAAGACGGAAAAAGGGGGGGGTAGTTTTGGTCTGACGCCGCTGTGCACAGCAAGACTGGACACAGAGCTCAGACTCTGGCCTAGCTTTGTGGTAGACTCTCCAACACGAGTATATATATATATATATATATATATATGTATATATATATATATATATATATATATATATATATATATATATATATATATATATATATATATATATATATATATATATATATATGTCAGCCTCGTGTAGTACACGCCGCGACAAAGTTTGTGCATAAATAATTTTCACGCGAGGCGATTACAGAGAGGCACATCAATGTGCCAATATTGTGACAGTGGATTCTAAATCAGAAAAAAAATAAACAGATCCGTCGCACTTGCTACCTGTACTCGGTATTTATATATCAATTCATATCTAAATTTGAGGTGTTCTACTATTTCAATGTTAAAGCAGACGTGGCAGCGCACGTCTGAGCCGCTAACCGCGCAGTTTGTTCAAATGTTCCCGGCGCCCCCAAGCTGCGACAACTCGAGTTCAGCGCAAATTCACATTCCGTAATTCGTGCCATCCTGGCTTCGTTCAATCCTCAATTTCACTAGCGATGCTCAATTTCACTAGCGATCCCCAATTTCGCTAGCGATCGAGAACGCCGAGTTCGGTTTGGGAGCGACGACTGCCCCAGAAGCGCGCTAAAAATTACTCCACAAAAAATGCCAGGAAAGCAGGATGCGCTTTTCCCCATGCCTGGCATACCGATTAGGATAGTGCACACTTTCCTCCATGGACGAAGACAATGAGCCGAGCGCGCCGAATGCGGCAGCCGTGCCGGCAGAAGTAGCTGCGATCGGTGTGACTCGGTGAGCAGGGTAAGCAGTCCAGCAATGGCGGTCGGTCATTCGGGCCGGGTTCAGATTCTCCCAAATGCCCGGATGAGGGTAGGCGGCGCTACACTCGTTAAAATGGCGCGGCCAGGAAGCTCAGCTTGGAACGGTGTATACTCAGTATAAACGGCTCTGAGCACCGTGGGTATGAGGTCTCTCCTCGGCGGCCACGGCTGGCCACGGTTTTGGGGCGTAGCTTGCTCGCCTTTTCGCGGTGTGGTGGTGGTGTGCGGCAAGTGGCTGGCCTCATGTTTTGCTTTGGTGCTGTGTCGATCACAGGTGCCACCATCGTGCACGAAGGTGAGCCTTAACCCGAAGAAGAAGTTATGCTAAAAGATGAGAAAGACGTGCTTTGTTTCCAACTGCAATTCGGGGTACCGGAACTATGCAGAGCGAGTGTCCTTGTTGAAAGCTCCATCGAATGACGCTGGCCTGGAGCAGTGGCGTCGTGCAATCCCGAGGGCCGTTCGCAAGTTACTACCTAGTCTCCTAATCTCGTTGACCAAGCGAAGACCAAGCTTCACAGTCTCTGTCGAAGACTGGGAATGCGAAGATGTCCTGACAGAAAAGGCTAAAGAAACCAAGGCTGTGGACTGCATACTATATTGTGTAACTGGGTTTTTGAGTGTGAAAATGAAAAAAAGCTACACGCTTCCCTGCATGCCGATCCGCTTTCTGCATCGACAAAACCACTTCTGCTGAAGCAGCACTGACAAACGTGAAGAACAGAGGAGGCCTTATACACCCCAACAAGAACCTTTTCCAGCTACTGAAGAAAGCGGAACAGTTCTTCGTGGAAAATAAAAGTCACCAGACTGTCTACTGGGACACAATCGACAGTGTTCCTGACACATGCACAATAACGTTTCCAAGCGCTGAACACAAAGAAGAAACAGTTGCCCAGTTGCTCCACTACTATTTCAGCGTGATTAAAATAAGAACACCGACCTCACATAACAAGAATGCGAATGCGACAACATGCGCACTGTCAGCATATTACCATGAGTATGAATAAACAAGCTCAAGAAAAGAAGAAATCAGCAAACCGAGAAACACAGGATGCAGGAGATTGCGTTCTTTGGTAGTATGCAGTGAATTCAGCTTTTGTGTACATTTCAATGGGAAATATTTGTCAGGTATTTTTTTACAGATGAAAAGTGAGTTATATCCTATAACCGCTACTATTGTTTGACTTTCAGTCACTGTGTCATCATGTCAGTCAGTATGCCATCATACTGTGTCATCATTTCAGTCACTATGTCATCATAAATATAATTTTTTTTTGCTCACAAGGTTTGTATGTTCCACAGTACAAGTTAACATTGTACGTATAAACCATTTGTAATACTATAACCTTTATGCGCATGTAAGGAATTATTTTGGCCCCACTATGTAACATTATTAGAATTTATTTTTTTCGATAAGAAGGCAGGAGTAGGGTGGAAAAAATCACCCGACCTCCTATAAAGCCACGCAATGTGTGTAAACAATTTACGGAACTGTTACCAAACATGCTGTTTGACAAAACATGCGAGCATGACCTAGCTGTTTACTCTAAATTATTGAAGGCCCAGTAGATTATGCCGGGAAGTTTTATATTTATACGAGTGTTTTTGCCACGTTAAGCTATCATCAAAATATGTTCTCGTTAAAAAAAAACAAAAAAAAACAGGAATTGCACGGGGGAAAACGCAATCAGTGCCAGTGCGCCAACATAAATCCATCATTTCAGTACATAGTACACAGGGACCGAGTAAAGAATGCATAATTTTCTTCACAAGCCCTTCATACAAGCCTTCACAAGCCCCTCTAAACTTTGGCACCATCTATTACAGGGGCGGCTCTACAGGGGGCAAGGGTGGGCGGCCGCCCCACTTAAATTTCCGTCTGCCCCCCAAAATATTGTCGGGGGGGGGGGGGGGTGTCAGTCCGCACAGTCCGCAAAGGTCGTGGTTTCCCGAGAGGCAAGTTAACGTCGCACATTAAGGGCACATCGGAAGCCGAGCATCCGTTTTTTGAAGCCAGCCATCGTCCTTGGAAGCCAAAGCAGGCAAATAAAATATAAGAAGAGAGAAGCGCGAGACTATTTTTCAAAGAAACAGCTTTAGGAGAGACATACCACACCTGTCCAGCGTACTTTTCTTACTCTGATTGACTTCTTTCGGTCGAAGCGGGCCCTGCGTTGTTGGACCCCTTCCTCGAGAATAAGCTTTCTGGTTTTTGTGAAGAACTCCCGGAATCCGGACGCGTCTCCCTCTTTTGGGTGCGTGGCATAGCCGCTCGAACTCGCTGATGTTGCTCGCGGATTACACCGCCCCGCGGTGGCACCATGTGCAGGGCTGCTCTAACGGGAAAAGCGGAAAGCGTAGAAGAGGTCATGAAAGCTCCCTAGGTCAGAGGGACCTCGCTTGGTACACGATTTCAGTTCGGCTGTTCGTCTGGAGGGATTGTGCTAATACCTTGGCTTCGACCCTCTGTAGCACGGCTGCGAAATCCAGGAGTTCAACCTTGTAGGTGTCATCCCACCGTCCAGAGTAATTTCCTTCCTTCAATTGGATTGCCTTGGTGTAAGTGGGCCCTCGATTGTTCCGTTCACTTCCTGGGGAATGTAATCTGTTCCAGGAAACGTGAAGGTTCTTCCTCTTTAGGGTGCGTGCCATTGCCGCGCTACCTATCGGAGGCGACACGGAGGCCATAGTGCTCACGGAATGCACTCTGCGGCGGCATCGAGTGCTCTGCTGCTTAAAACACGGAAGGCCAAAAGCAAGGGGGAAAGTGGTGAGCGGGACTCTAAGCGAGGTCGTAGGAAACAACGCCGGTTTGTCTATTTGTCTGTTGGGATTTCCCAGTAGAATCATTGGAATGTATTTCGAAGGATACAAAGGCAGCTCCCAGGGGCCGGGCCATAAACTGTGACCTGGGCCGCACTGGCCCTGCAGGTCTGAACATAGCAAATCATTTTCAAGGGCCATTCTTGCTCTACTACGTTCTCTGCCTCGGTGGCAAATGTTACCAGGATGACGGAGACGAAAAAGTGCCCAAGCAATTCTGCTGCTGAACACAAAAAGGGCAGCTGAGCCCGATTTCAAGACTCCAAAGGAGACACAATGTCGCAGAAGAGGTCAATCGCCGATTTTTTTTTCGTCTTTCAACAAGCGCGTCAAGCAGCAGGACGGCGATCCTTCCGAACGGCCCTCTTCAAGTTCAGAAAACCCGGGGATCGAGCAGCAGCGGAAGGATCATCCCCAGCCGTCCAGCCTTCCTGATGGCCTTCCGACCGCTTCTAGCGACGTCCATCATCCTTCGTCGGAACAAGGGGAGCAGAACAGTGAACGCGACGAGCTTTCTTCTTCGTGCGTGAGACGAGACGAAATTTGCTGTGCGCTTGCACCGCATTGGAAGGAAATTACGATCTTTCAGGTCAGTTGGACATTTTCAAGCATAAGAAAGAGTCGCCGCGGCAGCCGGTATTGAACTCATTCCCATAGAAAAAGTACAGAAAGTAGACTAAAAGCTTTCAGTCTGACTGGTGTCGGTTATTTCCTGGCTAGAATACAACACCCAAGCTGATTACCAGCTGATCATTCTTTACCAAAGCGAATGAGAAATTCAAGTTTGTCAGCTGTGGATACAGTAACTGGAAAGAAGCTCTGGACAAAGAATCTGGCTTTAGAAAGCACGAAACCTCAGTCACGCATAAGTCGTGTCAAGCTTCGTGGGTTTCCTAAGTAGAAATGAAGTCGAGAGGACCAGGCGAGTCAATCGCAACAGGTTTGAGCCACGCGCATTGCAGACAGGTGCAATAAAATCGGATGTATGTTGCAAGAGTGGCAGATCTCCTGAGATTTATCGCTGTACAGGGTTATATTGTTGGCACTTGGTGTGTGTGCACAAGTTTCGAAAACGCAGTGCGATCCTCCTCATGGTTCTTCTGCTGACGAGCTTGCGCGCGTCCGAGATAACATATATATATATATATATATATATATATATATATATATATATATATATATATATATATATATATATATATATATATATATATATATATATATATATATATATATATATATATTTTTTTAAACGACACATTCGTTTAGAGTTTGCAACGTTTTTCAACTGATTTTGAGATTCACTGTGACAAACAAAACAATATTGAGGTTCCTATTATACTCAATGGGATTAATTATAGAAGGAACAAAAGAATGGCATTTTAAGTACACAAGGGAAATAATGTTAATTAAATCTAATCGAATAAAACGTTCGATCTAAATTTCGATTGGATGATGCCTATATTCAGCGCTAAGTATACTTTAGGCAAGATTTCTGCTCGTCAGCAGAAAGATTTTCGCCTATTGCGACAACCTGTTATGAAGGTAAACATAAAACAACTAAAGCAAGACCCCCCCCCCCAATTCAGTTTCATGCGCGCCCCCCCCAGAGAAAAATCTCTGGCGCCGCCCTGATCTATTCCCGTGGCGCGTGAAGCGCGCTCGCGCGCCGAACATAATGTAGTCGCCGCGTGAGACAGATAGTCATCACCTAAATGTAATTCTTCCACCGTGGTTATAACTTATAAGTACTATCAAATACTTTACTAGGGAGAATACATTCCACTCCTCTCAAATACAATGGCCTCGGCGCGGACAGGTTCTCTGGGCTTGGCGAGAGCCATCTATCGTCGTGGAGGTCTCGGCGGTAAATGATAATGATGACGATGGTTGCTCTACATACCAAATTTATTGTTGTGGAAATGCTCGAGACACGTGCCGCGCGCCACTTCTATACTCCGTTTCACCTGATGTTGTACCGCATGCGAAGGCTAAAAGCGCGAGCTCATAGCGTTGGGAGCTGCTCTTAACGCACGAGAGCTTGTGCCGCCGAGATGGGCCCTAGAGCAAGGAGCTCGCGCTTGTAGCCATTCCTGCGGTACATCATAAGGTGAAAAGAATATAGTGGTCGCGGCTCGTGCATCGACGCTGTGCCGCCATGATCTTCCCAAGGGTTGCACGTTGCGCGTGCCTCGTACATCGACGCACCTTGCGCTACTTTTGAAACATGAAGGGGCTTTAGGTGGAATCGGAGACGACACCGCCGCGGCCGCTGCGAACATCCACGTGCACATGCGCGTGGGCTGGCGCGGACCTCCACTCCGTCAGGGGCGCTGTAGGCGTTCTGTCTAATGCAAATGAGCGGAGTGGAATGTATTCCTCCTATATCTCTGTTTCACCTTGTGTTGTACCGCAGGAAAGGCTACAAGCGCGAGCTCCTGCTCTCAGGCACATCTCGGCGGCACAAGCTCTCGTGCACCAAAGGCAGCTGCTAACGCTATGAGCTCGCGCTTCTAGCCTTCGCTGCGGTACAACATAAGGTGAAACGGAGTATAGTAAAGTATTTGGTACTATACTCCGTTTCACCTTATGTTGTACCGCAGAGAAGGCTAGAAGCGCGAGCTCATGGCGTTGGGAGCTGCTCTTGACGCACGGGAGCTTGTGCCGCCGAGATGTACCTAGAGCAAGGAGCTGCGCTAAAGGTACGTTAAAGGCACGCTTAGGGCTGTATATACCCGACGTTGAGCGCAGTGAACGGCGTAGCGCAGAACGCGCGCTTTCATTGGCCGGCAACAGGAACTCGAGAGCTGTGGCCAATCAGTGCCTGCGCTACGCTACGCCGCGCCGTCGACGTTACGTTGGAGTATAAACGTGCCGTCGACGGGCGCGGCGTAGCGTAGCGCGCGCAGATATTGATTGGCCACAGCTCTCGAGTTTCTGGTTGCCGGCCAATGAAAGGCGCGTGTTCTGCGCTACGCCGCGTTCACTGCGCTCAACGTCGGAGTATATACAGCCAGACTCCAACGTAACGTCGACGGGCGCGGCGTAGAGCAGCGCGCGCAGGTACTGATTGGTAGCAGATATCGAGTTCCTGGTCGCCGGCCAATGAAAGGCGCGCGTTCTGCGCTACGCTGCGTTCACTGTGCTCAATGATGGAGTATAAACAGCCCTTAAAGCCTTTCCTGCGGTACATCACAAGGTGAAACAGAGGGGGAACGTTGAACGTTGCAATATTGGTGAAGCCTAGTCATAAAAAGTTTAAACGATGTTGTGGCCAACGTGACCGTAGATCTCTCTGGCAATTGGTGCGCGTGACATGTCACATGCGAGATGGATGGTTGATTGTAGAAGGATTCCTTGCAGGCTTGCGCGCGCTCCGTTTGGCTCCGTCCGGTAGGTTTTATCAGATATTTCACCTTAAAATGTACCGCGGGAAAGGCTACAAGCGCGAGCTCCATGGTTGGACTCTGGGGCAGATCTCGGTGGCACAAGCTCTCGTTCAATAAGGACAGCTGCCAACGCTATGAGCTCGCGCTTCTAGCCTTCGCTGCGGTACAACATAAGGTGATACGGAGGCTAGCTACGGCCACTTGATGTGGTCACGTTGGCCTGATAAGTGAGGAGAGTAAGGAGGAAAATGAGAAAGAAGCGAGGCGTCAAGGGAGCATCACAGAGATCATACATACTATGGCTTGTGGAGCATGGCTTGTGGAGGCTACGCGGCTAACGTCATGCCCTCTCCTATCCTTCTATCTTCCTTGGGCGCGAGCGTGGAACTTGACCTCGTTGATCATTTGCACGCGTTCTCGCGCAAACAAAACCATAGCTGAAACCACGCGCTCGCGTCAGTAACTTTGACAGCGTTGCACGCTGTCTTGTCTTGTCTTGGCACTGTCTTGGCACAGTGCCAAGACAGCGTTGCACGCTGCTTGGCACTCAAGAGAGTCTCGCCCATCCTGGTCTCGCCCTAATTTCGGCAGACGTCATCTGCAACATCAGCCCGGGGCACGCAACCATCAGAACTATCGTAGCAATCGACATCAAAAAAGCATTTGATTCGGTTCCCCACGCTTCAATCATCGGAGAGGCAAGTCGGTTCGGCATCACCGGCAGGTCGCTTAATTTTATAAAGAACTTTCTCGAAGGGAGAACATTCTCGGTGCGCCTCGGCACGCACGAGAGTGAGCCGAGAGCGAACCGAGTGGGAGTCCCGCAAGGCTCCGTTCTCTCCCCCACACTTTTCAACCTGGCGATGGCGGCCCTGCCCCATGAACTCAGCAAGATTCCCGGACTAGGCTTCACCGTGTATGCAGACGACATCTCTATATGGGCACGAAGAGCAGACATCGATAAGCAGCAGGAGACTCTCCAAGCCGGCCTAGACACCATTGAGGCCCACCTATGCAGGGTAGGAATGCAAGCAGCACCCGAGAAAACAAACTACACCGTAGTGACAACTCCCAGGCTCAGGAAAGCCAAGCTAAGCGAGAAACTCAATCTCGTACTGGCTGCAAAGAAGATCCACCCCTCCCCGTCGGTCAAGATTCTTGGAATTTCGATAGAGGAATCCGGGAGAGGCGACATCTGGATCCAAGATACTATGAAACACTGCAACTCGGTGCTCAACGCCATCCGTAGGATCTGCAGCGCACGAGGAGGTGCGACAGCACGCATCGCCAGAAACATGGTAAAGGCCCTCGTAGTATCGCGTGTATGCTACGGGGCCCGCCACTTCTGGCTCAACAAGTCTCAATGGAAACGGCTGGAGACACTGAACAACCAAGCAAGACGAGTAATCACTGGCCTCCCGAGGTTTACTCCCCTCAGTAAACTAAAAGAGTACGCCCAGATCAACGAACTGCACGACGTCGTTCAGGCCAGGATCAGGGCGCACGACGAACGCCTCAAGCTCACGCAGCAAGGAAGGAGCATTATGGAACTTCTTCGAAGACCCGTAGAGCACCTTCCAAAAGTGCCTGAACAGCTCCCACCATGGGAGGATCTTCCGGCTATCACCGAAAGCAAGCCCAGCGGCGCTCGGAAGGGGGACACCAAACAAGCAGAACGCAGAGCCAAAGCACACTGCAAGATGGTGCAATCGTGGGACCGAATCAAGATCGTGGCTGCTTACACGGACTCTGCTTCGATGGAAGGCTCCGTCACCCTGAAGACGGCAGCCGTCGTGTTCCCATCGCTCCTGCTCGAAAAAGCAGAATGCCTTCCCCTGGCACCTCTACCAAAGGGGAGAACTCGCAGCTATCCGCCTCGCCCTCGAGACGGCCAACGCACACCCCGACCGGCTACCTGAGAATCTCAGGATCTTTACGGATTCTCAGGACGCAGTGAAGGAATGCAGAACTAAAAACAGCCCCAGCCGAACAGTCCGGAAGATTAAGAAACTCGCCTCGAACCTCCGATCCCGAGGAACACACACGAGAATAGAGTGGATACCCGGTCATTCGGGCATCCCCGGAAATGAAGCAGCTCACCGCCTGGCCCGCGCGTCTTTGATTCTCCCCCGCGGCACAGACGAAGAGCAGCCACAACATGACCACAGTTACGGCCTCATCGCTCGTGATCGGGCATCGCGGGCCAACAGCGAAACAGAGGAATACGACCCGGGCGAGGACAGGGCCCGGATCAAGGAAAACTATTTAGCAGAACTCGAAGAGAAACTGGCCGAGCCGCCGTTCCCTGACCTCCCTCACCGGGGATTCGCAAGACGAGGGCAGGTTCTCCTAACCAGAGTCCGGACCAACACGGCACTTACACCTGCACGGGTCGCATCGTGGAGTAGGGGCAAAAGATCAGGCCTCTGCACACAATGCGACATGCGCGCCAAGGCAGACATTCACCATCTCCTGTGGGAATGTCCCAAATACAAAGACGAAAGGTTAAAACACCGACCAGCAGACATCACATCCCTGGAGGGGTGGACCCATCCACCCGGCCCAGAGAACATCCAACGAAGGATCCTGCGTGGACTTCTGGATTTTATCCATAAAGCCAAGCTGGACGTCTTCATTTAGCCCCCGAATACCTCTCCCTCGTGCCAGCGCCCAGGCCTAGTCGTCATCGGCGCACATCCCCATTCCCCAACCCTGTGTTTTTTTTTTGTTTTTTTTTAATGGCATTAAACGTTTTCTGAACTGAACTGCTCGCTAAGTATGAAACGGAGTATAAAGGGCGTCTTCGACTGGTGTGTTTAGTGGCAGTTTAGCGTCCTATCTCGCCCATATACGTCATAAGTGGCTCCGAAATGGTGACAAATGACATCACAGAAGCCGGAGGCCGTGTTCCAAAATTTACCCGATCTTACTACAGGGTAGCGGTTTTGTAGCCTTTGTCCTTGGCGTTCAAAAGCCTACCCGCGTCCAGTGTCTTTCAAGTTCAGGCTGTGCTGGATAAGATATGGAACACAGCCATGTTGTCAGATGTCGAGATCCTGGCGGTTGGTCGTAGAAATGCTAGGCGAAAATCACGAGCGCACGTGAGTGTCGCTGTCGTCCGTGGCGTCCCAACTTCTGGCTGCCTAAACTTCCGTGGGCTGTCACACTGGAGAATGACCTGCAGCAGAACATGGCACACCTGCCACTTCGAGGCACTCCCTTCGCAATCGCTTGACGTTTTAGAAACGATGACCACGTTGTCGCCGTGGTCACCCCAGCGGTATCGTAACGGTCAGCGCCTAACGGTACGACGATGTTCAAATGCACGCTCATAGATTCGACACGATCAGCTGCTGTTAACTGTGCTTGCGCGACAGTCTGCCCGGACGCCGCCTAGAAGTACGCCAGTTTTAGCGAAAAGTCGCCGAGTGGCTGATGACGATCGCATGACCTTTGGCCTTGTCCTGTTGTTTACTGGCGTATCGTCCAAGACGAAGGTCTTCTTTTTCATTTAGGCACTATGTTACTACCCCTATTTGTGTCGTGAAAGCCTAGCGAGTAGTCGGACGCCGCGCAGCGATGTTTTCGGGTGGGCCAGTCGCTCACATTTTGTGTGATCGAGCGCTGGCGAGACTGTCGCCGCGAAGCGGACAAGCGCAGCGCGGCGGATGGCTTAATGCGCGTCCCCGTTATTCGCTAAAACGTCGATTCGCTTCAACACGCGCCTTTTTGTACCGTTTCTGCAGCTCACAAGCACCCGTTTAGCGCCCGTAATCCCCGACAAGGCGTTGATTCTAAAGCTGGCGGGGATCGCAGGATGCATCGTTTTCGCGTTAACCGGCATGAACCAACTCGCCTCACCCACAACAGGATGCATGAGATATGACGTTCGAGCTTTTACCTTACACAAGCTGGCACTTTGTCGCGGTGTAATTTCAGGCGATAAATGCCGACTTCTCTTCCGGCTCTCTCCTTCGCAGAACACTTGACGTAAGAAACGATGAGTCGCGTTGTTGTTGTGGTCACCACCAAGGTTATCGTAGCGGTCACCCTATGACGACGATTTTCAAATGCAGCACATTGATTCGACACGAGCATTAGCTGGATCCCCGCCGCGATCCTGTTGGTTGATCGTAGAAGTGACGTCAACAAATTTCGACCTGCTAGGGCCGGGCCGACCGGGGTCGTTTCGGTTTCCACCCACTGCCCGGCTCTTTGCGGCTCTATCTGCGAACAGGCCGGATGTATACCTAAATATATGACGTGGCCAAGAAAGGAAAAGCGCTTAGAATCTGCATAATTGCAATAATCGAAGGGGTGAATAAAGTGAAAAAGACGGGTGACGCGCACCTGACAAGCTCCTCCCGCTAATCCCTCCACTCTCTCCACTTTAATCAGGAGAACGCTGGAGAGGAGGCGAGTGCCGCCTTCCCTCCTCTCCACCGTTTTCTCTGAGCAAAAAATGGAGAAAAGGTGTACTGCAACAAGTAACTCTAAGAGGACATAACAACAAACAAAAAAAGCCTGCATAATAAATTAATTTTAGAAAGTGATACAGCGGTTGTCATCCTTCCTGGTTTCATCATATAAAAAGGAAGAAGGTTCCTTGATTGAGTCGTGACTCTAATATACTCTCAGAGACCTCAGTGATGGAATATAGTCGCCGCGGGCAACGTGCCGTCAGCCCCTGCCATACTCGCGTACGAATTAATCACTCAACGCTCTTATTGACAAGAAAACACCAAGAAAAAGCAAGTTTCGTATATAGGTAGTTCATACACTAAACAAAGTCACGCCTAAAACTTTTTTTTTATTGTACAGAAAAAAAGGGAACTTTTTCTTTTTTTCCAAAAATATAGTTTTAATTTTTTATGGACAAAGAAAAACTTTATTTTAAAGCATACTACTCATATTTTAGATTTTACATGCGTTCAAATTAAGCTTACCTCTGTCCCTCGGGGCTGGGTTTCTTCAATGTGAAATTTTAACACGATTCGGCTACATAGGTCCTTGGTCTTCAGAAATCTCTAGACTTCCACCAGCGCTGTTGCCGCATGTTTACTTTTGTTAAAAAGCATGGTGTAAGTAAGGCGAAAAAAAAAAATGACGGACACAAGGAAGAAGACACACACACAGGCGGCTGTGTGTGTCTTCTTGTCCGTTGTTTTTTGCATCCTTACACCATGCTTCCTAACGTTCGCCAACTTGCCCAATTTGCAAGTTCTTCTACAATGCACACATGTTGTTGCATGTGTGCGGGGGCGGATCCAGAACTCCGTTTCGGGGGGGGGGTGGATTTGTAAGGATACTATATTCCCATTCTTTCATCGTGCACTCGGGGGGTCCACCCATGTCAAATTGCTCTCCGAGAAGGGGGAGGGGGGGGGGTCGACTTGGTTTGGGGGGGGGGCGGCTGCCCCGTCGCCCCCCCCCCCCCCCCCCTTGGATCCGCCACTGCATGTGTGTTGCACTTTTGTTGCACTGCTACATGACAGCAGCTCGGAGCACGTGGAGCGAAAGCTCGCCCTGCAGATCCCAGCGGGTCCTGGGTTCAAGTCCCACCCGGCTAGCAGTGCACTGCACCGGCTAAATTTCTCATCTAGGGCTGAGACACTGGACGCCCGTTGGGGTTGATTCCCGCTATCTAAAAAATGGCAGACAACTCAGTTACTGCATTATTTGTTGAGAAACAAATAAAACGCGAGGTCGCAGAGGTGTTAGTAACCTTCTTTTCAGGGCGACTACGGCAAATGAATTTCAGGGGGAAAAATAGCAAAATTAGAACAATGATAATAATAAAAAAATCACGATTCTTTTAAAGGAAGTAAATCAGATTGATCTTATTTTTATCGCTGTAGCTAAAAAATAGTGATTCTTTATCACTATATGCATTTAGATATGGCAAATTGATTTATCAACCCGTCCGCACACTGAAAACAATGCCGAAGAGTTACTGCCAGGGGCGTCACTAGTGTGGGGGGCTGCAGATCGTCCCGGGCAGATTGAGCCAGAGCTGCGCGTCAGTTTTCCAGGTCCGATCACGTGAGGAGCAGACTCCAAATGCCGTGCAGAAAAGCCACCGGTACGGCCGCTTCGCCGCCGGTGCAAGCGGCTCTGGCGCACGTTCCCCTGCTTTTGCCTCCTCCTCCTTTCCTTTCCGTTTTCCAGGAAAGGAGGCGAAAGAGCGCGGCGCCGCTATTCGCCGAATTCATTCACGTGAGGAGCAGACTCCAAATGGCGTGCAGGAAAGCCGGCGCTACGGGGATGTACGCGCAACGAAAGCGTCGGGGGGGGGGGGGGGGTCGGCGGGCCACGAGAGGGGGAGGGGGGAGGAGGGGGTTCCGGCGGGCTTTCCGCCCCGGGTGCCGCTGGCCCTAGTGATGCCACTGGTTATTGTAACTCCATAAGGTAAGCTGAATTCGACAAGCTTTTATTGATGCAAACCCCGCCATACTAAAACAAGGACTACCCGATTTCTTTTTGCTGTATTTTTTTTCCTTTCGTGCTCTGATTTGTTTGCGATAGGTAGGGCACTAATTTTCGTTACTTTCGTACTAAAACGCCAAAGTGAGGGGCAGAGAAGGTTGAAGATCAATGTTGTTGTCAATCCTTACATTGTCCCTTGCTTTTTTTTGTGTGTGTGTTGTTAGCACGTAATGGACTCCACAAGCCCAACTCTCCACCTTGTTGCAATTTGTTTAT
>JAZHYW010064700.1:0-13191 GCA_037355805.1 Ixodes ricinus | reverse complement strand
GGTTTAAAATATTGCTACTATTTTTCTAAAGATAGGCTAGTGGTGTTTCATGAAAGTGCGGACAAATCTGATATTGCGAGAACTATGCGTCGCAACAAAAGAAGTGTTTAAGTCGAATCCTTGGTCTTGCAGTAGCCTATTTAGGAAAACCAGGCAAAGTCCGGGACAAATCCAGATTGTTAATTATTTTCGCGTTATTAACTTTTTAATATCATGTTTATGCATTGTCTCAATTAGAAAAAATTGCCCAGCATCACTGCAAAACACCCAAATCAACAAATTGCGGAACGATTTAGGCCGCACGCGCAGCATTTTACGGATTTTTAAAACCGAGCGAATTCTGATCGGGTCTTGCGTCTGGCTGTATACCGGAGCGCGTCTCTCCGTCCCGGACAGCCCCTCGCGCTTATGGAGCAGTCAGTGAAACAAGCCTCTGCTGCATTGCGCTGCAGGACAGCGCAGCAGAGGCTAGGTTGCACTATTTCTCCACGGGGCGCGGAGCCGCCGGGTCCGAGACGCGCTCCGATTACAAAACCGAAACCAAAAACCCATCAAATTTGTGCGGTTTTTCCGGAAAGCCGTAAAAGTCTGCGCGTGCCGTCTATCGTTCCGCAATTTTGTTGATTTTACTCGTTTTTTCGCGATGATGCTGGGCATTTTTTAAGCAACTGAAACCAGTGCCCTTAAACACAATATTAAAAAAGTTAATTACGCAAATATAGTTAACGATTTAATTATCCCGGACTTTACTAATTTTCCGCAAATAGGCACCCTGGCCCAGGACCAAAACGACAAAACCTTTTTTTTTTGTTGTCAGATGCGTAGTTTTCGCAATAGCGAATTTGTCCACCTTTCGTGAAACACCCTATATATATATATATATATATATATATATATATATATATATATATATATATATATATATATGTATATGTATGCATTTATGGGCGAGATGTTTTGGTGGCGCCAACCTCGCGGGCGCCCTCCTGTGACGGAGCTGGTAGGATGCGAGCAGACGACGCGCTATGTCAATGCACGGAGTGGCTACGTTAGTTAGCATCTATGCCGATTAAAAACGGTCTATTCATTAAAGAAACGCGTATAACGCTTTGGTGAGTGATCTTTCTGATGAATAACACACACCTCAAGGTGGATTTTTATATTAAAAAAATACTTTAGAATGTTCAAAAACAAGCCTGGAGCTTCATATTCCAGCTTGCGCGGCGTGCGTCAGGGCTATTCACAGTCTCTCTAAATCTTTTTTTTTTTTTGGGGGGGGGGGGATTTGTGGAGGTTGCTGTGGGAAAAAAAAGGTTTTGCATCCACCAAAGTATATGACGTGCTATCTTCTTCGATGTGCACGCGCGCAAAGTTGTGTTGCAAAGCGCCGCACACTTGTTTTAGCTACATTGAGCGTGCCGATACCGACGCTTTTATCCAAGTGTGACTCGACAGTTGCTGACGAGCAAATGCTCGCCAGCAGCTGACGCTTAACTCCTTCCGCATCGAATACATGGCAAAAAGTTTGCCACATCGCGACTTCTGCTCGAAAGAAAAACACATTTTTATGAATTCTCGAATTGTCCGACATGCCGGCAAATTCAGCCGATCGATTAATTTGTTCTATCCATTTTTACTCAGAATTGTTTACAAATTTAAAATCGCTCGCTGTGAAGCGCATCACGCATTATGCGCATTTGGGTTTGCAAAATTAAACATACAAATGTTGTAATTGACAGCAGGTGTATACCTCAATCTTTGGGACGCTGAAGTTTTACCGACTTATTAGATTTAAGACTTCGATCACGAGGGGGTCTCGCACGTTTAGCGTCGACCGGGTGAATAAGCGAGAATTTAATTGAAATGGCTCCGGAGGCCAGCCACCGCTTTTTTCTGTCAGCTATTGTTAGAAAATGTTTGCTTACTGGTTTACAAATTTCAAAAAGGAATCAAGTTGGTACTAATGAGAGATCAGCACTCACAGAACACATTGGAACCAACGGAATACGCAGAGTCGTTTTCACTGAAGTGTTTACTGCACGCGCGAGAGGTCCTCGAATTTCGCTTTCCTATTTTCAATTTGATGAGACCTCCCTTTCTCACTTTTATTTTGTCCGAATAATAATAAAGAATACACCCTATTCGCCGTAGTAGTTGTTGTAGTCGGGTAAAGCGCTGGATATTCAATTTTCATTATCCAGTTCTTTGTACTGGGGTAGAGAGCAGCACACCACCATCCGAGCGCTTCGACAACTCAGCGCCAAAAGTGTTTGTTAGTACAACTACGCGGGCCACGGTTTCAAGCTTCGGTAAAATGTCCTATAAAAATATCACTTCACAAGATAAACACAACGCGAGAAACGCTTTGCCGCGCATACCCAAACAGCGCATGAAGCGAGCTGACGAGCCGAGGGATCCAAGATCTGCGCGGTTTGTCCCAGTCTGTCCTACCCATGACGTCACAAACGATGATGATGATAGCTAGAGAAGCGCCCCCTGTAGTTCGGGCACGCCGCCAATAGAGAGAGAGAGAGAGAGTCCGTTTAAAAGGGGTCTCCAAACTTATTACTGAGGGGACGGATTTGATGTCTGCTGCAGCCTCGGGAAAAGGGCAAGAAGATAAACCAAAAAATATGATATGCGAAAAACCAAAAAAACACTAGGTAGCTAGACAAAAGCGTTTTAATAGAGAAAGTAAAAGTCGAGTAAAATATACAAAAATGATCCAAGGGGTAATAATAGAAAACTAGCTACATGCGAATAACATCGCTTGCGATACTTGGTTTCAGCTTACGTCCAGACGCGGACGACGCTACGAGGTAATGGAAAAATGAAAGCAGCGTCAAAGGCGCAAGTCACTAGGCTTTTTCTGTTTATGATTGGTTCAGCGATGATAGAACTACGTACAAAACATGAAGAACATCATGATGATGCGCTTTTAGAGCAGAAGCTCTTAGGCGTCCGTTTCCGGCTTGATCGGCGACGCCGTTGCCGTCGGCGAAACCGCGCCTTGCATTATGGTAAACGTCCCATTACGACGTCGGTCGTGACGTCACGCGTGTCGTCACTAGGGTCGCGAGACGTCACGAGGTCCCGCAGGTTGCATCATGGGAAACGTTGCATCTTGGGACGTTCCCCATAATGCAACGCGCGGAGGGACGATTTCCCATAATGCAACGCGGGGAGGAGGAGAGGAGAGGGAGATGAGGAGGGGGGAGGAGGAGGAGGGGGGAGGAGGAGGAGGGGCATACCGTCCTCCGTGCCCTCCCTCCCCCTCAAGAGCTGCGCTCTAGTTCGGCACTACATGGAGCTGTAAACGTCTTTAATTTTTTACGCTGTCTGAATGGCCCCATTAGGGAAGTTTCGTAGACCGCGTTTCCCCCTCCGCTAAGCCCTCCACAACGAAGAAGCCGCTACTGCGCCTGCGCGCCCATGGCCTTGACTGTAGAGTTCCGGGTAGTGTGGCGGGCTGCGGAGGGCTTAGCGGAGGGGGAAACGCGGTCTACGAAACTCCCTATTAGCCCCGAGAGCGAACATAAGCGTCGCTGCGGTCGCCGCGCCCTGATTGGGTGAGGTGTACCGTGACGTCAGGAGGAGGACTCCGCTCCGCGATCTCGCATCGGCTCGCTTCCCAGCACCGGTTTCCTGGTTTGGCGTTGTGTGCCGCAAGCTCTTCGAGGAGCTGGGCCTCGTTTACCCGGTGTACAAGACGTTGAGTTAGGCCAATATCGACGTGCTTCCGTACATTTTATAAGCCTGCTTGTCCTTCTTACCTTTAAAATTTGGTTACTAATCCCGAAAGCTATCGGTGGAGGCGATTCCGCCGATGAACCTCCCCGTCCCCACACGACAGAAGGCAATTTTGCGAGGGGTCGGTGAAGCGGGGCCGCAAGTGTTTCAGACGCTGGAATTCTGTACCTTGCATGTTCATGATTTAGGACGATATTACATCCCGCTTTCAAGGCATTTGAAGTGGCATTTATATCAAGGGCCTTTGGGTGGTCGGCAAATTAGCTCGCGACCCCGACTCTGCGCTGCCACTCCGCATGCGCTGGTTCGCAGATGTTTTAAAGGCTCTGCGTCTGATGATCTTTGAAGTGCTCGTGGAACAGAGTTGCTTTACATAAATGTAGCTTCTTCGTGAATTAATTATATAGTTTATATACCTATGCAGGCATATTTGTTAGAAGATGCATAATTACTGGAGATTAGTTTGTATGGTAGTAGCAAAAACGGCCGAATTGCCTCAGTTTCCTGTATGATAAGTATTGAACTGCCCAAAATATGCACAGCAATAGTACCGTAATTTGGAATCTTTATACTTTTTCTGACATTCTTTATTCCAGCCTTGGGTATTCGGAAAATGCACCGTTTAGTTTGAATTGTCATTTATTTCCAATTAAGAGACACTGCTGCAGGTCCCCAAAAGCTTCCTCAGCCTCCAAACTCCCTACAGCTTGACTCGCTGACAATAGAGGAAAACAGGAGTAAAAGCAAGCCTTCGAACGTCTGTTTAGTGGTAGATGCAGCACTAGTAGCAGAAAATGTGGAACCTGTGAAGGGTGACAGTCTGCTTGCGAAAAACTTCTGGTGTTTTAGCTTCAGGACAATTCGATTTCAGTAAAATCTCAATTTTAGGGCTTAAGGGATAATACCGAGCTAGACACCTTTGCTTACGTTTGTTATACATTACTTGAGGGTTGATATAAACAAGTCCACAGATACCACCCGTGTAGTCCATTGAAATACTATCCGAATCCAGCAAAGGTCAAATGCGAGCAATGTATATAATAAATGTTCCTTGTTTTGTTTTTTACTTTGCCCCTGCACCTGGGCTGTCTTACTTGTGATTCTCTCCCATGGCCCAGACTCTATTTAGCATGTTGCTCGAGCAGCATGCAACTTCTCTGTTTCGGCGATCTTGTTTAAAAACAGAGATAAAAAAATAGTATACATAACCTGCCAATTCATTAAGACCATCAGCAGCTTTTATTCTGTGAGATGTAAATATATAGTGATGCTCCTGCAGTTGCGGCCATATTTCTTTATTTTCATATACCAGCTGCGATTCATGCGTTGCCTGCCCTGTTAACCATGCTTAAAATGCTGGTTGAAGTTTCGCCTGCAGCTACAGGCCATACCTCAATAAAGCCACATATAAAAATTTGCACTTCCTATGAAAAACACGCCGAAAAAAATATTAAATAGAAACGAGCGCGCCTACAGCTAGCGTCGTCACAGCCTCCACAGGGCGAGCGGGGCGAGTCGGGGAAAATGCTCTCCTCGCCGTGACGTCACCCCGATTCGCCGTAAGGGGCGCCACGCGAACTTCTCGGGGCTAATTATCTCACTGCGTGGGCTGTGTCTGGACTTAAGGTGAAACGAAGTGGTCAGCTACAGGTTAAGAAAAGTTTTCGAAGGAAAGGAGGGCTGGAGAGGAGGAAGCAAACAGAATGCTCGAGAGAAGAGGAGGAAACCTCCTCCTCTCTCCAGCGTTCTGTCCGCTTCCTCCTCCCAGTCTTCCTTTCCCCCCGAAGACTTTTCTCAACCTCTGACTATACTATAGTAACACAATTCAATAAATGGTATAATTGAATACTTAGCTAATTATTACAGATAATGTTTGTAGCTCAGAAACCTCAGCGGACATTAATCTAGGCATTTAGAAACGTCTGGCCTATTTGAAAATAGCAGAAGGCTATTGAAAATTGTAGGAGTCATATTATAGAAATACGCGAAAGGAAAACACAAAATAATTTTAACGATTTAACGTTTTATGTTTGCGCTAATTTAACACAGACATAAAACGGGGGACTAAGATTGGAGATGATGGTGGCGGCAATAAGCAATAAATGTAACACAAAACTATCGGTAAACGGCATAAAAAAGATATTAGACGGATACGAAGCGTTTGGTGAGAGTCGTAAGGCCGTTTCTTTAAACGTGTATGTCTATCTATCTATCTATCTATCTATCTATCTATCTATCTATCTATCTATCTATCTATCTATCTATCTATCTATCTATCTATCTATCTATCTATCTATCTATCTATCTATCTATATACTACTACTACTATATATATATATATATATATATATATATATATATATATATATATATATATATATATATATATATATATATATATATCACAAAATATTTGCCCTTTAAGAAGATGGTCGTCCAAGGATGCCCAATAAGTGTTCTGCAGAAACGTTTCGGGCCTGGTAGGCTCTTCGTCAGTAAGATGCAAACTATTTTGTGAGCATATTTCTCTCGAGTGCCTTCTTTTATCACAGGTGCTGTCCCAGTATACTATATATGTAGGCCCCCACGGGTGGCGTCTGGGCAGCGGGCGGGGGTTTGGAGTCCCCTGAGTTTAACATAATAATAATAAAAAAAATACGAAGTTCGTTTAAGGTTTAAGTCAATAACATCGCTCTTTCTCGCAGGTGGAGCTGAAAGCAGTGGTGGTGCCCGTGTGCAAATAGCCGTCAAACACTTCCAATTCTGAACTAGACGGCGGATTTCGTAGTATTTGTGAGATCATCAAATCTACGCGCTATTTTCAGGAAGAAGGTCGCTTATACCACTGTCAAACCTAATTCACTCTTACGGTAAAATAATGACAGTAAGAAATACCCGGACCGGAAGTGTGCCAGGGCTGCCTAATAGATGGCGCCACGGGTTTGTTGCCAAAGGTCCACTTCAGACGGGTAGTGCTCGCGCCAGCGCAACGCCAACGTTACTAGAACTCTCAGTTGGGAAACTCACCGTTGAAACCTGGGCCGCTGGCGTCCACCGAGACCAAGCTAAATGCGACAACAGCGCCACTCTGTATCATTTGTCTTAACTGTGGTCGCCTTGAGCTTTTAGAAAGCATGTTTTTGCGTAAAAACTAACGGAAAAAACTCTTTTTGTAGTAACTTTTATTGGAGTTTAGTACAAAATGGGGGGCGCGTGTTGTTTTCTAAAATCTTTAGTTCGCAAGGTTTTGCAGTATAATTAATATTGTTTTTATACAACCCTGCCTCAGCGGGGATTTCAGGTAGCGCGTCCTGAGTTAGGCGCATATTAACCACGGTAGTAAACCGCGGCGCGTCCGCTTGGGAGTCGGGGGCGGTACCTCGAAGCCCTTCCACAGTATCTGTTCTGGCCCCAAAATGGCCGATTACAGCGAAAATGGAAGTCACGTGCAGTTCCTGGACTGGCCGCTGCGGGAGAAGTGGCGGCGTTGGGATCGCCATTAGCTCGGTTCTCGTGGACGGATCGGTGCCACTTTTTCAGAGCAGTCTCTATGGCAGTTTCCCAACTGAGTGGTTCTAATAACGTTGGCTGGCCGCGAAAAAAAAAAAAATGGTTGCGACCTGCCTGTCTCGAGGATTCTTACAATGCAAGAATAATAGAGCATTCAAAGAAGCGATCGTCTCGGTTGTATTGAAGCCATTAAGTCGAGCCGAATCGGGAGTGAAACAGAACCTATTGTTTATTTATTTCCCGCTAAATTTGGCGGAGAAGCTGAATTGACGCATAGATGAAGTGACGTCAGATCACTGACGACTAAATTGGCGCGTAGGACACGTGATGTCGATTTCCCGCTAAATTTAGCGGGAAGGTGCGCGGACGGAGGGACACATTTCTGGGATTATGGGGTACCGTTAACAAGCATTTCATTCGCCGGGATTCTTCTATTGCTCGCCGTTAGTTGTGTATTTTTTTCTTCTTCTTTGAGTGTAGGAAGGGTAGAAGACCCCCACAGAGACCAGAAGGGTAAGATAGATTTGCCGCTTCGCGGCGTGCGGCGTAAGCGTGGAAAACGCCCCAGCGAAGGGGAGAGCTCGTCGCTTGCCGGCAGGTTGCACCGGAAACCGAGAGGTGTATTTTTGGGCGTCTGCCGCAGACGCACGTTGCAAGTTTGAAGGGGGCTGTCCTTTCTGCGCTGTGCGCGGGACGTCAGCGACGGCACGGCAACGCGCGTTTTTTTCTTTTCTCCTTTTTTTCACCCCGACCACCGTTCACCCTTGACAGGGCAAGAACGGAAAACGACGAGAGTGGGCGTCCTTGGGCTGTTCCTCTTTCAGAAAAGAGCTGGCCGCTGGCAGGAGCGCGTGACGCAGGTCGCCGATGATGTGTCTGTGTTCCCCGCTGCCGCGGATTACTCCACGCAACTCGCCTGTGGAGTTGGGAGTTTTAACATGGAGTTTTCAGTAGATCATTCCGATACCTCCGCTAACAATACCCGATAACGATACGATGCATGCGCAAAGGCATCAGCGGAGCACCGGAGTATCGTTATTAGAGAGATTTAGGGAACCTTTTTGGCATATCCGATACGGTGCGATGGGCCTTCCGGTGCACGAACTCTGCATGTGCTACCGCAGAAGACTCGCACATGCGCAGTTCGTACCGGAGGGTACGTCGTACCGTATCGAATGTGCATAAACGGTTCCATAAAACCACCTATTAGGAAGCTTTAGGGAACCGTTTTGCACATCCGATACGGTTCGACGGGCCCTCCGGTACACGAACTCTGCATGTGCTACCGCAGAAGACTCGCACACGCGCAGTTCGTGACCCGGAGGGTGCGTCGTACCGTATCGGATGTGCATAAACGGTTCCATAAAACCACCTATTAGGAAGCTTTAGGGAACCGTTTTGCACATCCGATACGGTTCAATGGGCTCTCCGGTACACGAACTCTGCATGTGCTACCGCAGAAGACTCGCACATGCGCAGTTCGTACCGGAGGGTGCATCATGCCGTATCGAATGAGCATAAACGGTTCCGTCAAAACCACCTATTAGGAGTTTTAGCAAGTCGTTTTTCAAACACACGGTTCCGAAATCTCGAACGGTACAGCTGGTCCGTTCCGTGAAACCGTACGTGAAATTTGACGATACTTTAGCGAATCGTGAAAGTTGCGCGACCGTGTAAAACGATGATGATGATATGGCTTAACGGTGGCGCCATCTTCTGATGAGCATGTGAAACATTCTGCAACGTGTAAATCCGTGGCGGACACCGTGGTGGCGGCTCGTGTTTCCGGCGTGCGACTGATGTAAACAAGACGGCCGATGCAACATTTGCCGGTCGGAATTTCAAGAACTGCGAAGCTAGATGGAGTAAAAGTATCTAAACGACCGTAAAGGTATGTGGTGTGTCTCCGTCATCCTGAACTTGAACGATCGTTCACGTTGTGATGCCGTCGAACCGATAATTTCGTCTGTCGCGGTCGCCACGCAGCTATGTCTGCCCGTAGATCGCAAAGATTACTAGCATGCGTTGGTTTACAGCATTCACGATCGCTTACCATTGTGAGCGATCCTCAAGTGATTTGGTTCAACCTCTCAAATGAGTGACTAACAGGACGGCAAATCTCCATCCCTTTTGTCCTAAGCCTAACGCTCGGCGGCTGGGTCGGCGAGGAAGGCGGTCGCCGAACCGACCACCATCTTTGTTTTTACCCGAGTCGCCGACGGTACTGGCTGCATTCCGGTGACTACCGGCGAATGGGAGAGACTCGCACGAGACCTCCCGACGTCCCGCACGACTCGCGCGCAGCCGCGATGGCGTCGCCGATGCGTTGGAGGCCGAATAATTTCAGACGTGCAAAAACGGTTCCATAAAACTCACCTGTTCCAGGCAGCTACAGGGAACCGTTTTTGCACATCCGATACGGTTCGACCGGGCCCTCCGGTACACAGACTCTGCATGTGCTACCGCAGGAGCTCGTCGCATGCGCCAGTTCGTACCGGAGGGTCCATCGCGCCGTATCGAATGTGCGCAGACGGTCCATAAAACCACCTGTTGAAGGCTTTGGGGAACCGTTTTGCACATCGACCGGTTCGATGGGCTCTCCGGTGCACGAACTCTGCATGTGCTACCGCAGGAACTCGCATGCGCAGCTCGCACCCGGGGTCAGCAGCGCCATGTGGGCAAAGCGTCATCGCTCCTCTGTTGAACTGGTGTTTACGTGCGGTGACCGGACCGGCACCGAACTGGCTGCAGGAGCTCGCCATCCGCAGTTCGCACCGGAGAAGTCCATCGTACCTGTCGATGAAAGTGAAGCGGTCGCAAAACCACCTGATGGAAACTGGGAACCGTTGCCATCGGCGACATGACCGATACGGCTCTCCAGCGCACGGAACTGCATGCCGGCACGCAGGCTTCGCCATGGCGCAGTTTGCTGGAGACGGTCCATCGTACCGCACGAATGTGCCGGAACGGGCTGCATAAGCTGTACCGTATTCCGGAAGCTGTGCGGACCGTTGCATCGACCGGTTCGGCGATATCAGCCCTGAACTGCGCGCACCGCGAGGAGCTGCCGTGCGCGTTCGTACCGGATGAGTCCATCGTTGCATGCCGGAGCGAAACATTATTAAGGCTCACCTGTTGAGAACTGGGAACCGTTTTGCCTCGATATGAACCGATGCAGCCTCGGTACGAAACTGCGTATCCCATCAACACCCGCACATGCTGCGGTTCAGCTAACGAGAGGCCCCATCGTACCACGTGTCGGATCGGCAAAAACTGTTCCCCTAAACTTTACTGTTGCTGCTTAATGAGCACGACGTCACTGTAGGTCATGCAAAAAATTGTTTGCCGCACGCCGTTGCAACGCACGAAATGTATAAAGCGAACATGCTTGGAATACGACCGAGGGTGTCCGCCAGACAATTCTCTCTCATACATCTCTGGAGAGCAACTCCGTGTCTTCTGCCAGGCTGATCGCGGTACTCAATACAACTAAATCAAAATTACTTGTAATCAGTTACTTTTTGGGTAATTCCGGAATGAGTTCGATTACTTTGTATTAGAAATTAGTCACAAGAGTAATCTGATTGTTTTGGTTCACTGCACCATTTCTTGTAGCCGTTCTATTTTCCTTCCTTCTCTCCGAATGACGGCCTTTGTTCATGCCAGTTTCTTGCAAGCGAAAATTCTCGAACCAAGCTTCCGAGCTTCCGAAAGCAGGATGCCACAGTTTTACCAAGAAGATAAGTAGTGTATGAGATCAAATAGCCGAGCAGCAGCACAACAATGGCAGCGTGCTCAAACCGACATGAAAAAAAAAATGTCGTTTCAGAAAATCTAAAGTGGTTGGAAAAATTAACCATGGTGCACTTACAAGTAACGGCTGATTTCTAAGTAAACCACTTCAGATTTTCGAAAGGACATATTTTTCTTCCTGTTTTAAAAATGGCTCTGCCGTGCGGTTTATTATTGGATTATAATCACCGAGATTATAAACTACTCACCTATTATGCTCACCAAATTTGGTGAAACCGCGCAGCTGCCGAAGGTGCTTTGTTCGAGGATTCATTGGTAAGCAAGCTCTACAAAGCAAAATGGCGCCGATCGCAATCGCGGGGGCGGGGGGGGGGGGGGTTAAACTTGGAACGAAAGTGAATTTAACACTTCCAAAAGTAATAGGATTACTCTTGGGGTAAATTTCAGAACAAATGTATGCGATAGATTACTAAATTGCTTCCCAAAAAGTAATCGATTGCGAGTAATTTGATGAAGTTGTAATGAACGCCGTACAAGTTTGGCGGTCTACAAGACCAGTTGATGAAGGTGGTACTAGGATAATGGGACGGCTAGTTGGTCATGACTCCTTACATTACAAAATTAAATGTGTATGTCCTTGCACTACTCCCTTATCTTCCTTTTATTCTTCACTAAATATCAGTTGTCAGTCAGCGCCTGTCCGGGTCTCTGCCTTCCACTTGCCGTCGTCTTTAGCGCTACATTTAATTTTGTAGTGTGAAGGTGGCTTTGCGACTCGCCGTGCCAGTAGGGAGTTCCCTTTCCAGCGCTTATCGCCCAGACGAAAAATGCTGAGTCACTGTGCTGGGGACGCGTGCGCAGCGTCTGGACACTCCCGCAAGAAGAGAGCTCCACTGTCCCTTGGCCAGAACGCGTTCTACGGCCCAGTGGGATTAAAGATGGCAGCGCTCAGAAGGGCGATTATTGGAATGATATACTCCATTTCATGCGTTTTTTGGCAAACAGTGCATGCTTCTTTCGAAGATGCACTCGAGTATTGAAAGTTTTTTAGTCGCGCCTCCCACTGCTCGTTCATCCTATACACGAACTCATCTCTGTGACGTCACGGCGCGGTGGTGGCGCGTCGGTCGCACTTCCGGTCTGGGGCTGTGGGCAGAAGTCCCCATGCCAGACGTGTATTCCTGCGTTGTTTTGAAAGGAACCAGACAAAAACCTGCCTTCTCGTCAAAACGCCGCGACTGGGGCCGTACCAAAAGTGTCGAGAAAGGTTTGAAGGTCAGTTTTCACGTGCTCGGTTCGTCCGAGAATCTGGATATGTGCTGTGAAAAGGGAAAAGCAGACGCCGTCGGGCAGGCAGGGAAGCACCTTGGGTTGAATTCACGGATACTTGTGGTCGTCAGATTTATTTGTTTTGTTCCAACATGAACGCCAGAACACCGTCAAGTTGTGCGGACCACCTGCGGACTACGTTCAGTGCGTCTTCAAGTTCAAACGGCCGCCTGATTGTTCGAACTGTCGTCTGCTCTTTCAAACGTTTCTGCTTGTCGTCTGCTCTCTTAGACGACGCCGGTCCGTAGACCAAATGTTGGCCCGGTACTTGCGATAAGAAGTAAGTGCAGGCCTCAAAAGACTTAAATTTGAAGGTTGGTAAGCAGGCTCGATGTTAACAGTAGATACAAGGAGATGTTGATCAATGTTACCAGTGACCATCACCGACTTGTTAGGCCTAATTCAGTTGGTCCGATTCTGCTTGCGATTTTCAGTATCGACGTCGGCCATCTCAGCTACGGTTCACGCTTTTGAAGACCGAGCGGCGTCGCGACTGGAAATTCCGAGCGAAATCTCATCATGCGAATCAGGCTTTAGCGTACATTCTGCGGCGTCCACGCGGAATGAATCGCCACATGTCACATTATTCAAGCGAAGTTTTGCGGTGTAACGAGCCTCGGTAATTTCGCTGACGCCGCTCAAGATAGTCAGACATCGCCAGGAAGACGTAGAACCAACAATTCGAACGCGAAAAAGGGCAGGGGGACTCACACTGACGCCGACAACATCGCATTTCAATGGTGTGTTTATGGGCGACGGCGCGCTCCTTGCCCACACCTATCGCGCATGCGCGGCGCCGGTGGCGTCCGCTAGGGGCGCTCCGGGCGCTCCGGTTTGTTTGTAAACATG
>JAZHYW010064699.1:0-13795 GCA_037355805.1 Ixodes ricinus | reverse complement strand
GCTTTGACAGCATTGAACACTACGCATGAAACAGAGCATAGACAGGTTTGTCATTTAAACAGGGGCGGACTTAGCAGAATTTCGGGGGTGGCCAACTTGTGGCCGCGCCCTAATTAATTGGCTTTTGTTGTCTAAATATAGCTCCGAATTAGGCTACTTTGAGATTTCTAGCTCGAAATCTAGTTACTTTAGAAAATGTCAACTCCAAACACTTAGCTAATCTCCCCCCCCCCTCAACTTCCGTTCCCCATGGATACTGACCATGGGGAGAGAGCGTGGCGCTGCTAAAGGCTGCCTAGGGCGGCGAAACGCTAAGTCCGCCACTGCATTTAAGTCCTCTTGCAACAAATGAGCACTACTTGATTCATTTAAACTATATATACTCTTTTTTTTACTTCGACAAGAGCGCGTGCTACCACTGCATGCAACGCTCTTGCATCTATCAGTTGACAAGTTCCACGAAAGAGCAGCTTCTGAAATCTGTTCCTCTCTGTGGCCTGCACGTCACGTGATCGGGTGCGGGTGGGGAGCATTCCTAGCGCCACCGACGTCACATCCTCCATGAAAAAAACTCGATAGAATTCCTTTCCGCCGTAGGTAAATTAGATCCAACGTTCCGCCGATTCCGCGACTTCGGTCCATTGTGGGGGCTGATAGTGAAGCGAGCGTCATCTAGCGCACGCCCCATGAAAATGCGCCAGGCGTTCAATCAATACTTTTGATTGAACGTCAGACAAACTTGCGCTCCGCGTACGATTGGATCTCCCAGTTGATTTGGACGCTTTCTCGTGCAAACAAAACCATATATGAATTCACTCGCGAGCGTCAGCAGCTTTGACAGTGGCGTATACTAAGTATGAAACCGAGTATAGGAGGTATTCACTGGACGCCATATTTGAGAGCGAGTTTAGAGCTCACACAATTCGCATGCAGTGGTAGCACGCGATCTTGTCAAAGTAAAAACATTGAGTGTATTTAGTTCGAGTGAATAAAGTTGTGATCATTTGTTGCAGGAGGACTTAAATGCAGATGCACACTTAGCATTTCGCCGCCATAGGCAGCTTTTAGCAGCGCCGCCCCTCTCCCCTCCAAGCCCCTCTCCCCATGGTCAGTGTCGATGGGGAACGGGGATTGAAGGGGGGGGGGGAGTAGCTAAGTTTGGAGTTAACATTTTCAAAAGTAGCTTGATTACGAGCTAGAATTCTCAAAGTAGCCAACTTCAGATCTATATTTAGAAAACAAATGAAAGCCCTGTAACATCGAATTAGAGCTCAGCTCTTGAGGAGGAGTAGGGAAGGGTACTGAGGGGAGCGTATACCCCTCCTCCCTCCTCCTCACTCCCTCATCCTGCCTGGTACTCCTCCCTCCGAGCGTCGTCGTCGTCGCCGTTGCCGTCAGCGTAACCGTGAGGCCACGTGACCCTCGTGACGACGCGTGACCCTCGTGACCTGACGGAGGTCACGTGACGTCACGGGGTCACGTGACCACGCCACCTGACGTCAACGGGGTCGCGTGACCTTACGGCGTCATGTGACGTCACCGGGTACACATGACGTCACCGAGGTCACGTGACTTCACGGGGATCACGGGACATCACCAGGGTCATGTGACGTCACCGGGGCCATGTGACCTCACAGGGGTCACGTGACGTCACCGTGGTCACGTGACGTCACCGTGGTCACGTGACGTCACCGTGGTCACGTGACCTCACAGTTACGCGGACGCTGACGCCGACGCACACGCCGCTCAAGCCGGAAACGGGCGCCTAAGAGCTGAGCTCTAAAAACTCGATAGCATTCCTTTCCAGCCTAGGTAATTTATATCCAACGTTCCGCCGATTCCGCGGCTTCAGTCCATTGTGGGGGCTGATAGTGTAGCGAGTGCCATCGAGCGCACGCGGCATGAAAATACGCCAGGCGTTCAATCAATACTTCGTTTCACTATAATGGCCGACGTACACTTCGCGCTTTTCAAATTCGCCAGTTTCCTCATTTCCTGTGTCCTCTCCATTTTTTACCTTGCTCCAACTTGGTTCCCCCTTGCAGCTTCGGAGAGGAGAGCCCTAAGAGGATCATCTTCCCGGCAGAAAGCCGAGGTTGTACGTCGGCCTTTAAGCGCAAGCCACGCCAAAGCAGCAAGCGCGAGCATGTGGCCATGAACAGTGCTTGCGCTGCACGAGCGCGTGAGCTTGCAGGGATGCTAAAAGCCAAGACTTCGCTCTTGTTACTTCTAGTTACTTCTGCCACGCTCGAAATTAAAATGAAACGCAGTATAGACGATTGCAAGCAAAGCGACCGGTCGCCGCCATGTCCCTGCACGTGCGGGCAAGCTCGTGCAACTGCAAGCTTGCCAAAGCTAGGTTCACGCAAAAGTTGCACGCGCTAGCATGCATGGGGAACCGGTCAGGGCCCCATGATTGCAATAGACATTTCGCTAATTTACGCAAGAGTCAAAGAGAATGCTAGGAACATATACTCTGTTTCATACTTAGCGTGCAACGCTGTCAAAGGTACTGGCGCGAGCGCGTGGCTTCATCTATGGTTTTGTTTTCGTGAGAACGCGTGTAAATGATCAACGAGATCAAGCCCCACGCTCGCGCCAGTAGCTTTGACAGCGTTGCACGCTAAGTATGAAACAGAGTGTAGGTCCTGGCGCGGCACGCGCTCGCTTTCCATAAACAAAATATTCGAAGTAAATAACCAAAATAAAGCGTTTCTGGAACTCACCTGCGAAGTTTCACTTGTTTTAGATTTTTGCTTTCTAACAGTTACAGCAGCAGACGCCAGCACGCGCAGCGCGTGTACCTGCGTTCCCGGAATTATCTTTGATGCTTGTGGCGGCCATCGCTGTGTGCCCTTTATGCTGTGCGCGTGCTGACGGCGAGCTTCCACAGTTATTTTGCCACGCGCATTCCGCACCATCATTATTGCCGGTCTTAGCAGACTATTAAAGGGGTCATAAGATAAAATGATTTTCAACTTCTGCCTCGTTAGCTTTAATCCTCAACTCAATAAGGAGTATTCACTGGCGGCCATAGGTGTGTGCGCCACTGCTGAGCGCGTGCTGACGGCGAGCTTCCACACTTCTATTCTAACGTGCATTCCAAACCATCAAGAGTTACGGCCCTATAGGCCTCCTGCGCTGAAGCTTTGAACAAACTGCAGCGCCCTCGTTTTGGGTAGTACAAGCTCACCTGATCGAGCCTCGCGCTACTTATGGCACGTTGGTCGAGCTTTTTAATTCTGCATGGTGCTGAAGAACGAAAAACACCTTTGGACGCCAAAAATCGGCCAGACTCAACGCCGGAAGACAATCAAAAGTGCCAAATTCATGACACCACCACTAGGGTACGCGTCTATTATCACTGGCTGGTGACGTCGAAACACCTGTGTCGCGACGTTTTCATTTTTCTTTTTCTTTGTCATGTCTACTTTGGAACGCGTGAAACAGCATCTCATGGCTCGCGCTCTTAGCGTCTTAGCTTTGACGGCGTTCGGATTTTTGTTGTTTCTTTATATTTTCATCGTGATCTCGCGCTCCGCACCAGAGCAGGCACACTTCTGCATGCCTGACAGTTTGAGACGCTCAAGTTTGTACTACCCAAAACAAGGCCCAACAAGTCCCTTTTCGCAGCACCCCCTGGGCAACGCAGGAGGCCCATATAAGCCTATTAATGTGAGCTCATTCTGAGCATGCGATTTAAACAGCGCCCTCAAATATGGCGTCCACTGAATACCCTTATAGCGCGTCGAGAAATCACGTCGTCGTGATATGCTGGGGCACCGGTGCGATGACTCTAAGATTCCACCGTGATTTTTAAGCTCACCATAGAACGTGTCATTCGCCAGTGATAAGTTCTGTCAGGGCACTCATTGGTTACGAACGCGAATCCAAATATTCGTTAATGGATTGATTGTTGACGAGCGCATACATCCGGCAGACGTAGTTCTCGCTTCCAATGGGTAAGCTGGGGTTGGCTGACGTGTTTTCGGTACCGGAGATGTATCAAAGTGAAACATCAAAACGCTTTCGGAGGAAAGGAGGTTCGCTATATTTTCAAATGTTCGTACCGATAAGCTGGCTTTTGACCTCTACCCTCTGTCATTTGGCCCACTAAACAATATGCGATTAGTGATGTCCCAATCTAAAATCATTTATCCCAGCCCAAAGTTAATTTAATGGCTCCTTTAATGTGATCTCGTTCTTAGCATGCACTCTAAACATCGCCCTAAAGTATGGCGTCCAGAGAATACCCCATATAGGAAGCTTGTCAACTGACTTTGATTAAGTAACATTGAAGGCATCAGCCTTTTATTCACGCCCGAGTGTGTCGAATGCATGCAACAATAATGGCTGGGGATAAAAATTTGCTAATCGGGCTATCTTGTTAGAATTATGAGTTAAAGGTAACAATGCACTTGCTGCTCAACTTGAGTCCAAAACCAAATACAAATGTGCAGATACTTTTTGTTTGTTTGTTCGGAGGCCAGAAGGAAGGGGGTGGGGGCGGGATGAGTTATTATTTTGACTGAAATGAAAAACAAAAAACACGCAAACCTGAATATTTAGCTTCCGCCGGCGTTCCTAGGAGCTGTGAAACTCGGTAATTTATTACACTCGTGTCGGAAAGGTCCGCGGAGTTCGTCATTCGAATTCTGCTGCAGTTGGAGGTACTCCAAAGAAGCGATATACGTAGTAGTTTGCGTCAATATATATATATATATATATATATATATATATATATATATATATATATATATATATATATATATATATATATATATATATATATATACAGGGTGTTTCACGAAAGGTGGACAAATTCGATTTTGCGAAAACTACGCGTCGCACCAAAAGAAGGCTTGTGTCGTTTTGGTCCTGGGCCAGGGACCTTTTTAAGAAAATTATTAAAGTCCGAGATAATTATATTGTTAATTATTTTTGCGTAATTAACTTTTTTATTATTGGGTTTAAGGGCATGGTTTCAATTAGAAAATTGCTCAGCATCATCAAAAAACACCAAATCAACAAATTGCAGAACGATAGAAAACACGGGAACCATTTCACGGCTTTCTGAAAACCGTACAAAATCGACGGGTTTTAAGTTTCGGTTTGTTATCGGAGCGCATCTCCGCCCCGGCAGCACCGCGTCCCGTGGAGAGATAGTGCATCCAACCTTTGCTGCGCTGCCATCGCGCGACGCAGCAAAGGCTGGTTTCACTATCTCTCCACCGGGCGCGGTGCTTGCCGGGGCGGAGATGCGCTCCGATAACAAGCCGAAACTTAAAAACCCGTCGAATCTGTATGGTTTTTCAGAAAGCCGTAAAATGCTTCCCGTGCTTTCTATCGTTCTGCAATTTGTTGATTTAGTGTTTGTCGATGACGCTGAGCAATTTTCTAACTGAAAGTATGCCCTTAAACGCAATATTAAAAAGTTAATTACGCAAAAATAATTATCAATTCAATTATCTCGGACTTTAATAATTTTCCTAAATAGGCCCCTGGCCCAGGACCAAAACGACAGAAGTCTTTTTGATGCAACGCGTAGTTTTCGCAATATCAGAATTTGTCCACCTTTCGTGAAACACCCTTGTATATATATATATATATATATATATATATATATATATATATAGGTAGGTAGCTGAGAATATGATCCAGATATTCACTAAACAGCAGCTGCCCCGGCAGTCAACGAAATCGAATTGATTCTGTGAACGAGAGCCGCTGGCCGACCTCTATAGAATTTAGCCTTAGAAGCGAAGCTTGCAATGTCCGCAAGGGGCGCATTTTACCCGTTCGTCCTCGAAGCGCGGAGCCTGTGCATTTCTCAAGGCCACCACGTTTGGACAGCCAGTGGCGCGCACCAACATAAAAAGACAGAGCGCAGAGAATTGGTGAACGAATCTGATGGTCCTCACAGGCGTCTTCACGCCTATGAGGACCTTTCTACTTTCCATCTATTACCTCATGCTTGAGGAGTGCCTAAAATACCTCGGCGACAATGACGCTTTGCCAAGGTCAGCAGCGGATTAGTGTCAATCTCCAAAGCTTTCGAGGAAACGAGAGACGTGGGGTTCCTTCGCGTTTGGAACAAACGCAAAGATTGTCAATTTTTTTTCCTGCCAACGTTTACGCTTCTTGGAATCTAATATTGAGAGGTATTTTATGTATAAAAAAGCTAGAAATAAAACCCACAAAATCATCAAATGAAGGAACTGTATTATCATATTCATGTCCTCTTGTACTCTGACACAAATTATTGCAACTACGAACTTCATTATTAATTGATATTTATCAAGCGATCAGAAAGACACAAGTTTACAGTTTGTGTTCCAACGTTTGTTTTGGCGCGTATTTTCGTGTTCTAAATAAAACACAGGAACGGTGTTGCGTGTTTTAAGGTGTCTTTACGTGTAAAGATGTGCGGGTTTGTTCTTTTTTAATGAATGGTCTTACGGCTCTGACTGAGGCCTGATAATCGTCATAAATTCTCACACCACACGTACAGATGTGATAAACGCTGGGCTCGCTAAGAAGGCGCCACAGAATTCAACACCAGAAAGCAACGAAATTGTAATGCGGTAATAGCTATGTCCAGGAAACATCTAAAACCGCACATGGATGCACTATATTATTTTCAAAAATGTGAGAGACCCTTTGTACACTATAAAAAACGCACGTTGTACGGCAGGGCTCATGTTTGCGCGAGGCTACGCTCGCGTGTGACTCTAATTAATTGTAAATTTATAAATTTTGGTATGCCCTCATCACGAACACTTCAATACATATTTCTTGGTATATGCAAAACACAGGGCGTCTCGTAAAAATTAGTAATACAAATTTCCTTGTTTTACAGCCGTCTGAGCCGCTAGTATTCGCCACGGATTCATCCTTCCACGAATATTAGAGACTAACACCTTTTTCATGTTTACAAAATCACAGTCTAGAGTCGAAACGTCATAGCCCTGCACGCGCATGGTCATAACGTTGGAAAGCTAGTGAAACAAACGTCATGCGCACGAGGTCTCTAAATGGTACCGACCCAAGCCCGTTGTTAGAATTCTCTAGAAAGTACGTCTTGGTGCTGCCAGCGGGAGCTTGTGTCTTAACTTCAAAGCATATGTATTGAGCACGCTCCCGCTGAGACCGCAATCTGCAGCATATAGGGTCTAATAAAACTCTGTTACCTCAATCGCAATGTACAACGTGATTAATGTACTTTCAGAGCTTGAGGGATTCACACTCAGCTGCAGAAGAACGGGCGCGCGTGCGACCCAGCTAAAATAACTTATGCGGCGGATTCACTCACGCGCAACAATAAAGCGGGTGTTACCGAAATAAAATTAAGAGTACTGCGTTTATTCAACCTGGTTAAAGTTAAAAAGCTGTCTTCCCGGACTTCCTTTAATCGGAAGAGCAAGCGGAGCGGAAACTAAAATCGCGAGGCGGTCGTCTTGAACAGCGCATCGACAGCAGATAAATGATCAAAGCACGAGGCACGCGCACGCCTTTAGCTTCGCTCACTTAAGAAAAGTCTTTTCACGAGCGTTAGTTCGATTGGTGGGTTCCTTTAAATAAAATTTTAGAGGTCGCCCGTTCCGTATTTGGTTAGAACCGGCGATTTGGGAACGCTAATTCCCCACTTTCTAACTGCCACCTTCACCTACAGCTCGGGTGGACCTGTCCCAACCAATGGAGCACGAGCACTGCCATCCAGAGGCAGTGGCTAGTAGGCCTATATGTATATTAAAAGGCTCCTGTATTCTCACAAAGCCTGGCAGTTCGAAGACGGAGCCATAGAGTGCCCGGTAGCAGATTTCGAGCGCGAGGATCTGGTAGCAAAGAGCATTTCTCGGGGAGTCTGGTATTAAGCGCACGGCTTTTTCAGCGGTGAGGACCTGATGCATGGTTTTCAAACCCGACGAGAAAAGGAGCGGTAGCCCGAGGAACGCGAGAAGCAAGAGCGGACATTCCATCGCTCGGGACAAGTGTGTTTCAGCGTCTCCCCGCAGCGGGCCGCCCGTCACATGACTCTTGTCTGCCGCTCTACCTTTTATCTGCCAGGCTTTGTCAGTATAGGGGAGGCTATGGTATATGCAATTACTGACCAGAAGCAGAAAGTTTTAGTAGATAGTTTTTAGCGACCAGTCCTCTCCGAACCCAGCCAACTGAGGACGCGTGGCCCATTAAGGCTGGTTGACGCAGCCCCGTTTTCTTGTTTTGTTCGTTCGGAGGCCAGAAGGAAGGGGGTGGGGGGGCAAGGATGGAGTTGGTGTTGTGCACTGAAATGAGAAAGCAAGAAACACGCAAACCTGAATATTTAGCTTCCGCCGGCGTTTCTAGGAGCTGTGAAACTCGGTAATTTATTACACTCGTGTCGGAAAGGTCCGCGGAGTTCGTCATTCGAGTTCTGCTGCAGTTGGAGGTACTCCAAGAAGCGATATACGTAGTAGTTCGCGTCAATAATATATATATATATATATATATATATATATATATATATTAGTATATATATGTATATATACAGAGTGTTTCAGGAACTCCCAGGCCAAACCGCATCCTGCGAAGACTACTCAGTCGCAACGAAGAAAGGCATCGTGTCGTTTTGGTCCTGGGCAGGAGCCTCTATGTAGGAAAATTAATAAAATCCGGGATAATTAAGTTGTTAATTATTTTTGCGTAATTAACTTTTTTAATATTGCGCTTAAGGGCATGGATTCGGTTAGAAAGTTGCTCAGCGTCACCGAAAACACTGAATCAACAAATTCCAGAACGATAGAAGTCACGCGATGCATTTTACGGCTTTCTGAAAAGCCGCACAAATTCGACGGGTTTTTAAGTTTCGGTTCTGCTATCGGAGCGCATCTCCGCCCCGAAGGCACTGCGCCCCTTGAGAGGTAGTGCAACCAGCCTCTGCTGCGCTGTCATCGCGCGACGCAGCGGCTGGTTGCACTATCCTCTCCACGGGGCGCAGTACCGCCGGGGCGAAGATGCGCTCCGATAGCAAACTGAAACTTAAAAACCCGTCGAATTTGTTCGGCTTTCAGAAAGCCGTAAAATGCTTCGCGTGCCTTCTATCGTTCTGCAGTTTGTTGATTTAGTGTTCTTGATGACGCTGAGCAATTTTCTAATTGGAAACCATGCCCTTAAGCACAATATTAAAATAGTTAACTACGCAAAAATAAGTAACAACTAATTATCCCGGACTTAATAATTTTCCTAGATGGGCCCCTGGTCCAGGACCAAAACGACACAAGCCTTTTTCGTTGCGATGAGTAGTTTTCGCAGGAGCGATTTGGCCTGAGTTCTCTGAAACACCCTGTATATATATCTCAGATTGTTTGGCATGGTATATTACAATATCGAAATACCTCAAGAGGGGAGCAGAAGGAGGAGGAAGGAGGGAGAAGGAGGAGCAGAAAACGAGGGGAGGAGCACGGGAGGAGGAGAGGAGGCGGAGGAGAGGAGAAGGTACGGATGAGGAAGAGGGTATACCCTTCCCTCAGTACCCTCAAAGAGCTGCGCTGTAGTTTGGCGTTACAGGAAGTTATAAATGTCTCATTTTAGAGCGCAGCTCTTAGCCAGCCGCTTCCCGGCCAGGCGCCGTCGCCGTCGCCATCGCCGCCGGCGTCGGCGTCGGCGTCGGCGCAGCCGCGCGGTGCGGCTATGGGTGAATTTGTCCTGCTAAATTGGTGGAAAATTTTCCCCTTCAAAATTAGTAGAAAGTTTTGCCCCGCTAGGTTTGGCGGGAAGGATTCCCCGCTATAATTTGGCTAAACAATTTCCCTGCTAAAGTTAGCTGAAAAAAATTTCCTCCTGAATTTAGCAGAAAAATTTCCCCGCCTATATTTGCTTGGATCCCCGCTCAATTTGGCGAGAAAATTTCCCTGCTGAGTTTCCAGCGGAAAACTTTCTTCTAAATGGGAGGCGAGGCAGGGGGATGAGGAGGGGCCTCGCATCCCTCTCCCGTACCTTCCCCTCCTCCTTCCTCAAGAGCTGCGCTCTAATTCAGCCCGTTACGAGAAGATTGTGACTTCGTCCTTCTTGTTTTTTTTTTTTTCATCACGATTACATAAAAAAATAAGGATTACTCCGCGCTTTATCCTCTGTCCTTCAATATGTTTAGTTTCGTTTCGAGACGGAGGGCAGTGCAAGCTGAAACGGCCAGGCGGCACGACTGAACGATGCTGGTGGCCACACCTCGAAGAGCGAGAAGCTGATCTAGCAGTCAACAATGGTGTGAGGATGAGAGCATCGTGGCCACTGCTGTGCAGACGTGTACAAGTTTCTAAGGAATGCAGTTAAGCTAAGGTGCTGAGTGTCGGCCTCTAAAGCTAGCTTGAGTAGCAGTAGAAATTACTCATATGAGTATTTGAGTAAACTTGTATCTACCACCAAAAATAGCAAAGAAATATTTTAAGGCGAAGCTCATAGGGTCTAGCCTTGTCCGTCCGTCCCGTTTGTCGTCCGTCCGTCCGTCCGTCCGTCCGTCCGTCCGTCCGTCCGTCCGTCAGTCCGTCCGTCCGTCCCTCCGGCGTCCGTGCTCACTGAAAAAGAAAAACGCTAGCGCAGTCGACAGGATTCGAACCTGTGCGTGGAGACCCCAATGGATTTCTAGTCCAGCGCTTAACCACTCGGCCACGACTGAGGGACGGTAAGAGACCCTCGAGATGTGGTAGTAACTCAGGAGCTGGGGATGTCATGGATGAAACGTTGCATGTAGCCGCTCAACGTCTATACAGGAGAGGGCGCTGCGGTCAAATGCGTATATAATCGCGTTCAGCTATGCGCGTGGCTCCAACGTTTCTGAGACGAGAGGTCGCTGCGGTCAAATGCTCAAATGCGTATATTTACCCACGTTCCATACCACACATTCTCTTTCTGACATGGACCGTTGGCTTAAGCGGTGGAGATGCGTTCCCACGGCTATGAATCAAGCTGATCCGCTAGAAGAACCGCAGCTCTGCATTTCACCAGACCATAAAACTGCAATAATAATGAAGTCGAAACGCAGCCCGGAACTCAGCTTTCTCTGGTAATAAAAAATCGCTTCCTCAGCGTACCTATAGTGTAATAAAATCGGCATTGCCATCATTTCTGAGCTTCGCCCAATGCTTATCAATACCACGTGGAGATGCGGTCATTGCCATTACTTATATTTTTACCCCAGGTTCGAGTCGTTATCAAAATTCTTATTTGCGAAAATAAAGCGTGTGTTTCCTGAAAATGATTTAATAGTTGGTCTGCTCCTGCATGCCTCGTTGTTTCGTAATTACTGTTTTTATTGATGTAATTTTAGGATGTATCATTTCTTGCTGGATTTCTTTCACTACCTCAACGGTGCCAGACAATGCTTCCTTCCTGGTGTTGTAAATTACATATAAAGTGCTTGAAGTAGAGACTTCAAGGCAATAAGAGGTAGGTTATATGCTTCACGGCACCAAAGTATTAGTACACCGAATTTTGTCTTCATAGATTAAGTAATGTCAATGATAATACGCTAAAAATAAAGTTACACAGTCTTACTACTAGTAACATGATACATACTTTCGCCTATACAGTTTTTTTAACTAAATGTGCATTGAATCAGGAAAGACGTATTAAATTTTATTTTAACTTTTCAAACAATGGCGGCAATCCTGGGATAACAAGTCATACAGGTAGTTATTTCTACACTCGCTGACAAAATATTTAACACAGGAATTAACATATCTTTTGAACGTATTTACACTCAGTCTTGTAGCCGCTGCTACCGACTAAAAGTATTCGATAAATAGGTAATGAAAGACGATAAAGCGCGTTTCTACAAGACAATGCATACTTTTGGTTTTCAAACTTGGAGTAACTAAAGTTGTTTGAAGTCAAGGATACTACTTTCTTGAAAATGCCAATTAAAATAACAGTAAGTACATTTGTATAGAATATTACATCCATTAAATTACAAGTTTTCTGACTATTTGAGCACTTGAAATTACTGACACAATAATTCCCAACACTTCTTGTTTCTTATTGTTATGTTGGCAGTATGGGGAATAGGTTCCTCAAACGATCTACTGAATCTGGAGAATTTGCACGTTTTAGTTTTGGAAAGGTAACGCAAGGTTACGCTTACAGCGCGCCTATTTTTTTGATTCTTCAGTTCTTTATTCAGGAACTCCAGGTGGCTTAGAGTGGATCTGATTTTTTGCCACATTTAGTGAGTCCAGTGTGGCAAGCCTTCTTAGTGACGAGGGTTCCTAGTTGGAAAAGTGGAGATGGTCTTTCTTCACATGCATCATCCTCTTGAGCTGCAGGACACAAGAAGCGCGTCTCAGCGCCTGTCCTAAGTTATAAACTCAACACTGTATGTGTCATCCCCAAATTGCCTCGTAGTGGGTTTTGTTGCATAGAGGCTTATTGCAATTTTGAAGTTCGGTGATCAAATTCTGCCCCCTTTATCTGCCCATATTTTCGCTTCCCCATCCTCCCCCTCCTTTATCGTATCGACCTTTATTCAGATCTTATCTTTTATTCAGAATATTTGTTGATAGCAAACCTACTAAATTCAATCATTGTGTTAAGTAGAAGTTATGGAAAAGATAAATAAAGTAAACTACTAATTACTGAAATAAAAATGTGATTGAGTTGTATCCGTGGTGAGCGGGTCAAGAACGAAGTGGAAAATATCCCACTTTCCCCTTCAGCGGGCGGTGGGTGAGGGGTCGCCTCCTCTCCTGCGTTCGCTTCGCTGAAGTGGACAGGAGTGGGAGGAAGCATCCGCCTGCCACCATTATAATTTCACAAAAAAGTAGTTAAACTATGACTTAGAGTAGGATGATTGGACAATACAGAAGTCACACTATATGACATAATATTTATTTGTTTTATCCATGTTGGTGCCGATGTGACTCACATTTAACTGTACCTTTATATGATTGTCGTTGTCTCAATTATTTTATGTGGATACATGCAGTCAAGTAATAACCAGTACGATATTTCAACAGCAAAGGTGTGCAGTTGTCAACTATTATCGGGACGGAACGATAGTATACACATTTGCAATCTCGTTTGCATGCTCTCATCCAACTAATTCATTATCAACAATGGGAGATTTTATGAGTATGTTCATTTGAGTTAACAATTCGCTATCAACTACTATAAACCATGACCATACACTACAAGACTCTTAGCACAAAGACGGGGCCTCCTTGATGAAATTAATTTCAAGCGAAATTGTACTTTGAAAGATTTTCTGAATCCTATACTGTATTCTGTTGTATTGATACCACGAAAAGATGATCAAATTTTATTTTAACGAAAATACGCACCAGCAAATGAGTAATTGATACTTGCAATCTACAAAGCACATATGCACGTACACCAATAGCTTAGGTGAAGCAGCGGAAATCTAGAAAAAATGGCAGTTTACTTAATAATGGTGCATAACAAATGTCACCTGATACAGTCATTATCAAGCGCGATAACGGTTGGCAAAACAAGGCGCTCGCCATTCACATTTATTAAGATCGCTATTCTTATCATTAACTTCACCTTGACTTTAACCTCTATAGACCATTGGCTTTAAGTTTATGACGAAAATGGTACTCACATGTTACTCTATTCCACTGCAGGCACTGCAATTATCATAATGATACCGCTGGAGATCGTAAACTGATATACAGAAATTCGATATTTTTGATGATGACATTACCAACAATGTAGTACCATAACTGTCATTAAATTTATTTGAAAGTCAGACAGAAAAAAAGTCTGCGTCTATCCTTTAAGTACAGGGTGATAAAGAACAATATAC
>JAZHYW010064696.1:0-10141 GCA_037355805.1 Ixodes ricinus | reverse complement strand
GGACGCGGCACCTTCATATTGGCCTCTCCGTAGCTCTTTCGCTGCAATAGACAATTCGTATATATATATATATATATATATATATATTTGTGTGTGTGTGTGGGGGGGGGGGAAAGGGGTTCGTACATTTTGTTGTTCTCGGGAGAAAACGAGAAGTTCCCCACACATCAAGAGGTTCCTGCTTTGGGAATATCTGACAAAAACTCTGGAGTAATGGCATCGATATTCTGTTTGCAGGTTAGTTTGCGTGATCGCCACTATGACATTTGGGAATGTCTTCCTAAAGAGATAAGATTTCAGCGTGTGTTTACGTTGTCAGATGTCGTTTTGTTCATCCTAAACCTACCAAGAAAGAACAGTATAATTTATCACAATCTGGATTATGGAACTGGAATTTGAATTGGAAGTGTTTCTGGAAACCTGAAATCCATGTAGAATCCAGTTAGATTTCAAGTTTCATAATCCAGAGAGCGAAAAGTTATGTTGGGTTTTTCGGTAGTGAAGTGTTCAACATGTTTTAACTTTGCCGGGATTTGTTTTAATTATACGTTTTGGGGGCATTCCACATGAGCTTAACCAACTTCCACACTGCTATGGCTGGTGAAATGTTACGCAGTACAAAAATTTGTTTTGTCCTCGTGTGTACTACGAGAACGCGAATCTGATCTCCATGAATATTCTCTTGAATGGGTGGTGAGAACCAGAACCTGTAGTACCAGTTGCAGTCTATAAAACCGGTTTCATGGTGCTGGAATCAGGTCCCCAAGGTCATTGACAAGAACCAAATTCAGCTCTTATCGGCATAAAATATATTTTAGGTAAATCTAAAAAAAAAAAAAAACCCTAGGAAGCATTGTACAAAATAGTGTGCAGTGAGACCCTGATTTATGCACACTTAAATTACTAAACAGATTGATATTCAAAATATAATTAAAAACAAAAATAATTAAAACAAAACAAAGCCTTCACTTGCGTCTTCTTTGCGGGAATGGCTTTACCCCCTTTCTACGGACTTCCAAAAATACACAAACCTGATGTTTCCCTCCGACCCATCGTGGACTTTACCACCGTGCCGCTCAAAGCCACTGTCAAACTACCTTCGTCACTCTCTCGTTTTTTGGGGAAAACTCCGACATGTGTGCACAACGCCAGCGACTTCGTGGAGCAGATTTCGCATTTAAAGATAAACGCCGAGGAGATTCTGGTATCTTTTGACGTTTTATCGCTGTTCACAAGCGTTACGGTCTCCTTAGCAGTCACGACTGCCAGAAACACCCTGGAGAAGGACAGCGATGTAAGCAACAGGACCAAGCTCAACGTGGACGAACTCTGCCGCCTCCTCGAATTCTGCCTGTGTAACACTTATTTTAGCTTCAAAGGGAGCACTTTAAGCAGACAAATGGGGAACCGCAATGAGGGCCTCCATCTCTGTCGCCACGGCAAACCTGTGCATGGAAGCCATAAAACAAAAGGCTCTGCTCTAATGGATAGCGCAGTAGGCGTATGACGTCAGGATTTCGCACAGCAGTCATTAGATAGCGTAGCGGAAACGATATACCTTGTCCCCTCGCGATAAGGCATCACGTGACATATCTAACGCCACCACCCGCAACGTGAGACATATCTCCCATCGTGTGAACGTCGCGAGCTGTTGGTCGTCATGCGAAATTCCCACGACTAGTAGCATAAATAATGTTTAAAAGCGGAAACAGATAGGGACGATAGGAAATAACACAAACGACAGGGACAAGGCGCTAGCAGAAGTTGTATAGACATGGCATTCACAAAATTCTTATATCACTTAAACGTCATAACTTTCGTAAACTACTTCAGCTACCACAAGGGCTCTCGCAAATCGAGAGCATGACGATTATTACTAAATTCAGTGCACGCACCCTGGGAAGGCATTAAAGGAAACTACTCACGCAGTTTACTGCTGAATAAATTCAAACTTGTGTTGATTATTCTCATAAACCGGAAGAGCACAGGCGCGTGTCGTGCGGGAAACGCATCCCCCCCCCTTTTTACCGAAAAATCCAGTATAACATTTCGCTAACTGGATTATGGAGCTGGAAATCTAACTGGATTTCTTGTTAGAAACTTGAAATCCAGATAGCGGACAAAGGATTAATTTCTGAAAACCTGAAATCCAGTTAGAATCCAGATATATTTCCAGTTCCATAATCCAGTTAGCGAAAAGTGATACTAGATTTTTCGGTAGGGTGGCCCAGGGGTGGCCAACCACTTACGCATGGTTACGGATGCGTGCACCACATCTGTAACCATACGTAAGAGATCATTACGCACGCATGATGCACGTAGTCATCATTCCCTGTGATTTCTGGTTAATCAAAAATGACCAAAAGAAGTTTAATTTATCTCTTTCTTCCTCGCGCGTCGACAGTAGCGCTGACATGATTGCCCGAAAATAACAGGCGGCATCTTTACAAGATTGTCATTACTTTCCATGTAGAAGGGCTTTAGTCAACTGAAACTCCGAACTTCCTCAAATTTATAGCTCTGGCTCATGTGATTACTTAAATATGAAAACATACGAAATACCCTAGGGCGCATTAAAACTACAATAATTACAGCTTTGCTAGAATTTAGATGTAAATTAAAATGACAAAATTAGAGCAAAAGAGATCAGCAACACGATAATGCGGCGGTGAACACTATTGCCCAATATATAATAATGATCGTGAAGCAACATGAACGAAAACCAGTAGGCAAACACGAAGCATTCGTGGCGTACCACGGTGCATAAATTTTTTATATTTGCGCGAATATCACTTAGAATGCTTTCCTGACGTTTATATCTATGAAAGCTATGAAACCTATGAAAAGCAGGGACTCAAACCGTAACCGTAACCGCAACCGAAAACCTTTTCGGTCCGAAAACTTTCTTCAGTAACCGTAACCGGAGCGAAATCATGATCTGAAATTTATAGAAACCGTAACCGTAACGTAACCGTAAATTATTTACCGGGAACCGCCATTAACCGATATTAACCGAAAAATAAAAGAAAAATTTAGTTTTTCTCAAGCATTATCTTGAGGAGAGTTCTTGAAATGTCGTGGCCATTTGAGAGTTACTGTCAACGAGCGGTGCATCTGGTAATACATTTCCGTTCAATTTAAATATAGATTAAGAATACTTAGTTGACATCATTGGTAGAGCTTATAATGAAAGGTCTCTATATCTAAATCTGTTACGCTCCTACAATCGCAACATGTGTTCAGTACCTGTCGCCTTTAGGCAACTAGTAAGTTAGAATTCTGAGATGTCCATCCAACTTGCTTCTTTCAAAACCCTACATGTTCCTGACCTGCAACTAGGTATGTCACGAACCGGTTGGGATTCGAGTTCGCCCAGGTTCGACTTTTTCAAACTTTTATTTAAAAGTTCTAGAAAGTTCGACTAGGGTTCGACCGTTATGCGCATCCGCGAAAGGCTGGCTCAATTGGCTTTGTATTGGAAGGTGATGACTAAATGATCAAGTCAAGTATTTTACTTTTAGTAATGGCAGCACTACTTGGTTAGCAAGAATAAATCATATTATTAACTTTTAAGTTATTAAAAGTTAATAGTTTGAAATTGATTCCAATTTTTTATAGACTAAAACAATCTATTCCGTAAAAACGTCTTCTCCAAACCTAGACACGCTTGCATCAAAATCTAGCCAGCACTGCCTACAGAGTCGAACCTTGTAGAACCTGGTTAAAAGATCGATGGTTCGTCGATCCAGTCGAAACCTGGAGGTTCGACGTAAAAGTCAGGCTCGACGAACGATTCGTGACATCCCTAGTTGCAACATATCTGTAGGAGAAGCTCCGCCTCCAAACCACGGAGAAAAATGGAGCTTCTATATAAATGCTACCATTTTTCTAGCGTCACAGAATCGTACAGCGAGAGAAGTGCGCTTCTCATAACCATATGTATTTGCTTGGAAATAGCACACGTGACGTAGAGTGTAACAGCGCACAACAACCGGAGACTAGGGAAAGGAACGAAACAACACAGGACATATTTTGATAGCTTTCAGTGTTGTTCGTTCCTCTCCTTAGTCTTCCTTGTTTTGTGCTATTGCACTTACATTAGTGTTTTACTTTCACTAACCAGGGCACGAGCTCTCAATTTTATTACTTTATTTCGCCTTAGCAGTATGTTAATAGAGGAGGGCTATAGATTCTGCTCCTTCCTTCAGTGTGGGCGAAGACTGTTCTGCATATCTTAGGTTGCAACAAACTATAGCGACGAGAAGGTGCGAATGGTTCTTCCAGCACCCAGTGGGAACTTTCTGAGGGTTGTTCACAAACGCTGCCAAACAACAAAGTAGCGATTTTTATTTTTATTTTTTTTAAATATAGAATGCGATGATTCCCGAGTAGCGGGCGTAACATGTATGCTTGGTAATCAAACTATATAATGCAAATAGATGTAGTGAATAAGTGCTAAAGCTACAAATGTGTGAAACTTTTGACCAGTTAGAATCACTGAGATGTTTTTGAGTACTTGTTATTGTGGATGCCCCGTTGTTTGATATCTGGGACTACTTTAAACAGTTTATTATAAAACGGCTGTCTAGCATTACAATAAAACAAATTATTAGAGAAACCAAAACAAAACAAATTTTAAGAACGTGTAGCCGATAACCAAAACCGTAAAAATCGAAACCGTAAACAACCGAAACAAAACCGATGTCAAAAGGAAGCTGTAACCCTGACCGTCATAGAAACGTTAAAGTTTGCGGTTTGAGTCCCTGATAATAAATGCTTTAGGTTTTTTCCTCATGCAATAATAATCGCAGAAAAAACAAAATAAACAAAAAACAAGCAGCGTTTGTCACCTCAACTCGAAGCCAGAACAAGCGTCTATGAGATTTGGAGCCGATTATATGCCGCCAATGTTTATCCTAGCCAGATGCTGAAGTAGAAAAACACAAAACACGCGCTGAGTTCTAGACATTGTTATGGTTCTGCGATTGTCGTCATTGTAGCGATTAGACACCAGCCACTAACTACCCGAATAGTTGTCGAGCTATTGATTATCACAAGCTCAAATCGAGTGCTCATGCGATGCTCGGGTTCAATCTACGAGTCACATTCAAATATCGCCACTGGGTGACAATGCCGACACTGCGACCTTAAAATTACGTCATCACGTTTAGCGAAGGAGAGATTGAAATAAAACGCTCGCTTTTCTCCTTGAAATTGCAGATTAATAAAAACGTATCTTGGTCAGTGGCGTTCTGTGCGAGTATACTCTGCTCCCATTAGTGAAAATAAGCTTGTGTAAAATGAAACAAACGTTACAATTAAAATCGTCGCACCACCCCTTGAATCAATCCGTTAGGTGTAACAGAACATGGTAGAACATCTTAAACAATTTAAACATGTAGCTTCAAAATGTTCTTTTATTTTATTTTTGACCGATCTCCTTGGCACAAATTTCCTCTAATAAGGTTCAAGTTAAAGTTAAAGTTAAACTTCAGACAAACATATAAATACAATGAAATAGTTGTCGTCGTCCAGTTAGTAGTGGGTTTTAGTGTTGCGTATATGAGCGAATGCATGCAGTGTGTATTTGCTTTAGCGTTTCGTGTTACACATTGCGCGTGCGTGGAGTGAAGCATGCAAAGCAAATGCAAACGCAAATGCACAGTGCTCGCGTTTGCTCCTATACGCAATACTAAAACTTTCTATTGTAAAAGGCGGACCAACTAAATATGACGAAGCTCTGTGGCGACCTTGTGCACTATGTACAGAAGCTGATGTATGGATATATATATATATGTGCATGAAAGTTTTCAAGCTAAATAAAATTGATTAACTGATCGATTGACTAACTATTAGACCGATTGTTTTGAAAGATTGAGGACACCAAGAACTCACCAAGTCTCATCAGAATGATTAGACGCCCATGACGATCCCGTTCGGGCATCACAATGAACAACTCTTTTGCGTCTGGATTCACACTGGCCGGAGTCAGACCTTTGAAGGTAGATGCAAAAGCAACCCGGCTCTTGTAGTAGTTCTTTATCGTGTTCAAGGTCGCGTCCACATTGTACTTGCGCACTCGGAGGAATCGCAGCAGAAACTCCGGGTCCGTTCTGGCATCGAGGTCCGGTTCATCTGCAAGACAATTAGACAGAGAAGTTTCAATACACCTATTTTTCTAGACCCTAGCTGTGTGTCCTGTGCCCGGACAGCCCCTCCTGTTCAGCAGGAATCAGTGTGGCGTTCGAATTCGTTTCGAGTGCAATTGCAATAATTACATAACTTTGTGAAAATAAAATGATGTCCTTTAGCGACGCGCCGGTCGTCACTTCGAGGTATCTAGGAGGTTCCATTTTACGTTCTATCTACCAACTTTGATTACCTGAGAGCTTTATTTGGACACATCAATACTACGTGCCTTATAAAGTAAAACATTTCTGACGTTCAAAAGCAGGCTACGAGTTTATAGAGTTGTTTCCTAAATTGTGAAAACATGAGATATCAATGCCACTTTTACCTTTAATTGGAACAAAATGAGCTCTAGCACGTTTCTTGTTGAAGACGGAAACCGATGGGGTGACCTGTTCCGAGCTTTGGTGAAAACGTTTTGTTTATTTACTAGTGCCGTCAAGCTCCTGGGAACGAGCAACGTCGACCTCTTTTTCGTTGGCGACGGATGCACAAACTACTACAAAACTCCGCCTCCCTCCTCCCTCCCTCCCTCCCCCCCCTCCCCCCTCGTAGAGGAGTCTCCTGCAGGCCTGCAGGCTGCGGGGAACGAAGGACGAATAGATTTCATTGCAGTAACGATCGCGGCTCAGAGTGGTGCTGTTTTCGTTGTGCTATGTTGAGAACAGAACAAACTGGCGGAGGGCAGTGGAACCATGAATCGATAAAAACCTTTTTGTTAAGGATATGCCGACACCCCCCAAGATAATTTACATAGTGTTAGCAAAATATACCTGCCGCAGAGTCGAGTATCTTTTTAATATTGTAGACCTACGTAAACTGTGGAATAGATTTTTGGTCCAGGAAGTCGGAGACTCCCAGTGTGGACGCCGGATTCTTGCGTTGTTTCGTTCCACGTAGCGACGCGTTCGAAGTTTCTTTGGATCGACGCATGTTTGGTGTTTTTACTTCCATGGAAGTAATATAGCGTGGATTTCGTTACTTTAGTAGTGAAGGCGTGGCCCACATATTATTACTTCTCAGATATTACGTTCCTTGACGTAATAGACCATTGTCCGTGCCACCGCCTGTCTGCCATTGCTTGGTCACGTGCTCTGAGCGTATATTGGACACGAGACCTGCGTCAACGTTCGTCGTGAACTCGGCTCAGCCCGTATTGAAAACGGGTGCCGCTTCAGCGTTCGAGAGGGCTTGGATCCAAACACGCACTTCGTGCATAAGAAATAGCGACCATCATCAATGTTGCTTGATTTACTTTTGAAGACGGCCTATTACACGTAACTGAGGATAAGGTAGTAAGAAAAGCCATGAGCAGCGCGTTCTTAACCGGTGGGTTTCTTATTTAGTTTACTTATTTAATTATTTATTTATTCAAAATACCTCGCAGGTCCATTTATGGACATTATACAAAGGCGGGGGGGGGGGGTAGACGAAGTGCAGTGAAAACACTTTTAAAAACGGATACATGAAACAAAGAAACTCGCGCGTTCTCTCAGCCATAACATTTTTTTTTCAGAAACACAACGCAATTTTCAAGTTTTATTGCTCTTTTGGGAAGAGCGCCACCAGCAACGAAGGATCGCGTATAGTACAAAAAAAGTAAAAATGTAGAGCACTATTTAGGTAAGAACGTCGCGAGAAATAGAAACTATAGTACACTCAAGTAATCTAGGATAGCAGCTCGAAATGCAGCAGGGTCTGAGACTTAAGTTATGTTGTCAGGGAGACTATTCCAGTGCGCAACTGCGCGTGACAATGAGGAGTTATTGAAAGCAGATGCATTGCTGAAGATACGCATATAACTTTGGCTTTTAAGCGATGTGATCTTCGGTTAGGAGGCTCAAGGAGCTGGGCGATGACTCTGCTTTTAGTATAGCAGAATTTGTGAATAATGCATATGAGAGCGATGCGGCGCGTCTCGAGTAGCTGGAGGGGCATTCAGCTTTTAAGGAAGGAGACACTTGTAAGGCGCGAGTAGGATGATGTTATAAACCGTGCAGCACAATTTTCGATACTTTCAATTTGATTTATAAGGTATTTCTGGTGGGGATTCCATACGGCAGAAGCAAACTCAAGAATTGGGTGAACGCATTTCTCATATGGCAACTAGCGTAGGTGAGGGGGGGGGGGGGAGGGCAGAGTAAAGGCTACGTCGTAAATATCCCAGTGTTCGGCATGCAGAACTGGTAAAAACATCAGTGTGGTTAGTTCAAGGCAGGTCACTAGATAGACGAACGCCCAAGTGCTTGTAGAAGTGGGTAGGTTGAGAAAACTGAGTCACCTAGGAGGTATGAATAAGATGATAGTGATCGTTTGCGACTGCAAGTTACTGGCTTGCGTTTTTAACTATTTAGGGACATAAGCCACTTGTCGCGCCAACCATTAACGGAGTCGGGGTCTTGTTGTAGAATGAGGTGATCGTCGCGATTAGTAATGTGCCTGTAAAGAACGCAGTCATCCGCAAAGAGGGGAACTTTGGAAGTAATTGAGTGAGGTAAGTCGTTGATGTATTTTAAGAAGAGAAGAGGACCCAGCACAGTTCCTTGTGGTACGCCAGAGATCGCGTCTGAAATGTTGGACTGGCAGTTCTCGCAAACTGTGTATTACCGACGTAATGTTAGGAAATAGACCCCTTTCGAAAGTCACGTGCCGATTATTAGAAGGACAGAACCACTGCACAATGGAGGAACAACTGACACCGTGAAACGTGCAAGTTATTCTATAAGATTGCGATTGCGAAGGTCGTAGCGCGGACAACGATAAGAGCCGACGAGTGTATCAAACAGCGTCGGAAGTGCAACGTCATTATGCTCATCTCCTTTTTTGTTGGTGAGTTTTTGCCTTCTAAATTCAACCAAACGCAAAAAATTACACCATCTTCCCGAGGGGAACCATGGGGTGATGCGGAGCATCGCGGATCGTTATTTGACGTGCATCACGCAGTAGTGATCACACGAACGCGTGCCGGTACGAAACTCATCCAGATCGAAACGGGCGGGGGCGGTGGGGAATCGAACCCAGGAGGTTCCCAGCGCAAGCTTTCGCTCCACGCTCCGAGCTGAGACGCGTTAGCCCACTCGGCCACTTCCTCCCCTGAACGCGCGCAGCGCGCTACCGCTTCTTATATTCACACTTGAAGGAGAGGAGACTAGAGGAGGAGAGTTGCGCATGCGCGCGCGGTGTGAGTAGAAGCGAACGCACGCGAAGTGCACGCAGCTGGTAGAGAGAGAGCGGAGAGAGTAACTCGCAGCTGTTGGAGAGAGGGGAGGAGGAGAGTTGCGCATGCGTAGTGTGAGTGCGGAGGACGCCGACGCCGCGGGACATGGACCAGAGCAAGAGATGCTCCGCATCTAAAAGTGTGCCGTGACATTGCGGTTTAAATCGGCCCATGTGCAGGGATTCCACAACTGAAAACAGAGGGCAGTATTTCAGAAAGGGGCATATTACGTATCCAGGAGAGTGTGAGGGTGTCAATGTGGAGTGAGGAGTGCTTGGCGAGTAGTCGGCAATGAGAAACGCACTCGAATGTTTTAGAGAAATCCAAGAAGATGGCATCGGTGTGAGTGAAATTGTACATGTTTATGTAAATGTCGTCAGTAAACTCTATTGCGATTCGCACGAGAACTCTTCACGAAAACCATGCTGCTTCATAAAAAAGAAATTGTTATTCTCGAAGTAAAACACTGTGTGGGAAAATAATATATGTACCAGTAGCTTGGGTACTACGTTTGTCAGGGATATTGGGTGGTAGTTTGTAACAAGGTTACAATCACAAGTTTTGCAGGTTGGTATAATCTTACCAAGTGTTCGTTCAGTGGGGATTTGACCTGTGGCTAAGGATTGTTCTAAAAGTAAGTGAAAGATTTGACTACACATTTCTTTGGTGTTCTTCAACATTTTTGAATTTATGTCATCACAGACAACGCAGGTAGATATCTTTAAATTATCAATT
>JAZHYW010064694.1:0-13740 GCA_037355805.1 Ixodes ricinus | reverse complement strand
AATAACTGATGTTTTGTTAATTATTATTTTATATTTTTATTTTATTTATACATACTGCTGGCCCGTGGGCCGTGGCAGGGAGGAACAACATACAGCAAAGCGATACAGTTCATATCTCCAATAATCACACATATCTCCAATAATCACACCTGATTGTTCCGGGAATAATCTTCATAAAACAAAACTAAAAGCGCGAGGCAACTTTCCATTTATATGCAAATTCTACATGTCGTATCGCAATCTCTCACCTACACTCTAAAAAAAGTCTGCGCGTCTATTTTCCAGCGCAACACTCGGAGAGCCAATCACCGCAACTTGCGGAGGCATTCAGCGAATGACACTGCCGAAACATATGTTTAGATCAAAAAACGCAGTCTGAGTTTGGACATTAAGCAATGCAAAACGTCACGCTTTGCATTGCTTAATGTCACAACTCAGACTGCGTTTTTTATCTAAACATATGTTTCGGCATTGTCATTCGCTGAGCTGCCTCCGTAAGGTGCGGTGATTGGCCCTACGAGTGTTGTGCGGGAAAGTAGATGCTTCGGCTCTTTTTTAGAGTGTATAAAGATGTAATTCCTGTTACAAGCACTCGAACGTCGTGTCAACTTTGTTTATTGCGCTATTGAGGACATATCAATCATTGATAGCAGACATGTACACGTTACCCCAAAAAAGTAACTAAATACCGTTACTCGTTACTCGCTCAAAAAGTAACTAAATACGTTACTCGTTACCGATTCTCAAAAGGAACGCGTGAGTTACCTCAAAAGTAACGAGTTACTTTTCACGTTACTTTGAAGACCAAATACACAACTGTTTTTGTTTCATGGTTTATTGTTTTCTTTTTAGTAGTCGTCGCCCTTAAGCAGCAGCTGCCTGTCGAAGTTTTCATCAGTTATGTTTCCCGCTTCCTTGAAAATACATTTCCGGTGACGCTGAAGCGTCGTTCTACTGACGCGCTCGAAGGAACGGCAGTGTTGTGCTTCAGCAAGAGCTAGTGAATCTGCGGGAACTGCGCCTTTATTGAGGACAGCGGGTAATGGGTTATGTGCCTTCCCGTGTTTGCAACCTCCGGGTTTACATTCGGTACGTACCCGGTTCTAGAAAGTTCAATTAACGAACCTGATTGTGCTCGCTGGGTGAAGGACATTCTCAGCTGTAGAGTTCAGTACAGCAACGTTTATCGCTGGACACGTCAGTCGAACTGTTCGACTGACGTGTTCAGCGATACATGTTGCTGTATTGTCATACTGTTTATTTGTTTTTCGGGTTTTCCATCTGTCTTTGTCGCAATAGACACATACTAAGGCTAGAATAAAAACAAGGCAATTAAAGCGGTGTTGTACACGTTACTCCTCAAAAGTAACGAGATACCGTTACTCGTTACTTAGCCTTAAAAGTAACTAAATACCGTTACTCGTTCCTTTTCTGAGAAAGTAACTAAATACGTTACTCGTTACCGAAAATAGTAACTAGATACAAGTAACTCGTTACTTGTAACGCGTTACGTACATGTCTGATTGATAGTTATATAAGATTTGATGATAAGTTAATAGAAATCACTTGACATTGTGGTTGATATATAATCAACAAGTTATGGGCAAGATTTCACAAAGTTAAATAACTATGGCTTGATTAATATGTTACTTCTTATTAAAAATATGATCTTTGGCTGTAGCGAATATTTTTTTAGCTTTTTTCTACATTGTCAGTTCCATTTATTATGCGTTAGAGCTAGGTGACGTAATTATATTGAAAAGTATGGCTCAGCGGTATTGTTTCTAAATAAACATAAATACTTGTCGCAGGGTAGGCGCCCCTTCTCCTCTCGAAGAAAATTCAGAATAATAGGAGTAATTATTTCCTTAACAGAATCTGCAAATATGCATCGTTTGTGGCTTGCGATAGATCACAAAGGACCACATTTGTTTTCAAGTTTGCTTGTTGTCACCATGTCGATTCACCGAACCGTATTTTAGTATATATAATGGTTTTAATTTTAATTAACGCCTTTTATTTCCAAAGCTGGATTCTAACTTTAAAAGCGGAAAGACTTGAGTGCTTGTCTTTTTCCTATAAGTGTCACTCGCCATGCGCAATGTTATTTTTGATTGTTCTTGTATTGTTCTTTCAGACGTGGTGCAGATAATGTTCCCGTTCACTCATTTTATTTCGCTTGCGAATAACGTCTCTCAGCTGTTATTTTATCTGAAAAGCGAAGGCAAATATAGCCATGGACTCAATTTCATATCGAAAAGCTCTGTTAGGGAGTGTTACTGATATCCCTATTGATGTGGTTAATTAAAAGTACTTCTATGTAGCATTTAGGACCCCTCATACTTAAATTCCAGCTGAACGCACACCTTTTAAATGCGAAAACGTCGTGTTTGTGCTGTGACAACCAGTACCTCAAGAAACTAATTCAAACAAAGAATGAACTATGCACAAAAATTTCCTTTTTTTTGTGGCGCGACAAGGAATATAGTAAGTAAACATATGCCAGAAGCCTTTTCACCACTAAGGAGGAGGAAGTTTTCTCTAATTCGTTAAATCGTCATTTAATTAATTGTTCATCCAAATGAGCCAACCGTCTTTCGGTAAACACCGTACAGTGAAAATTCTCTTTGCTAAGGTACAGAAACCCATCACTCGAAACATTCTTGAGTATTATTTAAGTCTATAGAACAGTTCTAGTTTTCTGGATGCACTCAAAAACATAATCAAATGTTTCTATAATCTTAAAGGGCCCATGAAACGAATTTTGGGCTGCAATAAATCAATTTATATTGGTATTTTACTAATAGCACATCGTTCAGTGGGCCAAAAGAAAAAAGGTAGAAAGTCAAAAGCCTGACTTTCGGTACGAAAATTTGAAAACACAGCGGACTATTTCGTACCTCCTTCCCTTCGTAAGCTCGCTGCCTTTTCTCTGTGATACATCCGCGGACCCCGCAGCGTCATCGGGCCCCGCAGCGCGTCACCGGGCCCAAACGAACGTCACACGACACCGGAGCTCACTTAATCCCTTCACCCCTAAGCTGACATTGTGGTGGAAGCTACGCGCTTGCCGGACCAATCAGCCGCCTCCCTTTCATCACCTGACCTCATTCTCTGCGCGTGGGTATGCGCGAGAGAGCGTGATCACGTGGCAAAAGTGTGGCTGGCCCAAGGAGCACGTAGCTTCCACAGCACTGTCAGCTTCGGGGTGAACGGGGTGGGGAAAGCAACTTTTGTCTGAATTTTGAGCGACGGCTAATCTTCTAGGGGAGAATGGATGTGTCCGGATTAGACAAACGAGAGTCCGAGCAAGAGGGGACTCCCCCTTTCCGTCTTCTTGAACTGTTTGGTAGAATGCGCGATTTATGAGTTGAGGAGGAAAGCTAAACAGGAAAAAGTTGGAAAAGCGTTTCATGACTCCTTTAAAGGGCAACTCCGCTTCATTTTTGATATTTAGAAAACTATGCAGCCCTCTTCAGTATCATATAGGAAGACCCAATGTCAAATATTACGATCTAATTCCGTCTCATATATTTAATAAACTGGCCAGCAAACTTTCAAATGAGCCAAGTCGCCGAAATCTGCCACACTCTAGCGTGCGACAGCGAGGCGCAACCGTCAGCGCAGTCAATGCGACGGAGTTGGAGCGGCAAACGTTGAACCACTAGCGTCAGAGGCATGACTACGTCATTCTCACGTTTTGTTTGTTTTTACTTCTCAGAGCGAAATTGAACGATGACGTCATGAGTTTCTCCTCCCGGTGTTGGCTCTACGGCGTCCACGTGATCACCGTAACGCGGATGCGCTAGTTTGCGCTGCCCTGCGCGTTTATCGCATGTCCGGCTCTCTCCGCTCCCCCCTCTCTTTCAGTCTTAGCCCCTTTCTCCCTCTCCCCCGCTGGCTCATCACTCGTCCACGCCAAGCGAAAGCGGTAACCTGCGGCGCAGCCGCGTGTCCAGTACCGCGCCCCCGAACGTCACAAGACCACGCGAAGGTCTCGACGATGACGTGGCCATGACTCCGACTGACACGAGACCAATACGTTGCCTCCGACGCAACCCAAGTTTCGGTTTCGGCCATCAGCTGATGCTTTAAATTCGAGATTACACAAGTCAGAGTCCTACCTTTCACCGAATCCGACGTAGAGCTGTTTAGTAGTGTTTTGTGAAATGGGATCACATGTAAGCCTAAATTTTTCGAATTTAGCGGAGTTGCCTTTTAAAGGGCAACTCCGCTTCATTTTTGATATTTAGAAAACTATGCAGCCCTCTTCAGTATCATATAGGAAGACCCCATGTCAAATATTACGATCTAATTCCGTCTATATATTTAATAAACTGGCCAGCAAACTTTCAAACGAGCCAAGTCGCCGAAATCTGCCAACTCTAGCGTGCGACGTGAGGCGCAATCGTCAGCGCAGTCAATGCGACGGGGTTGGAGCGGCCAACGTTGAACCACTACGCCAAAGGCATGACTACGTCATTCTCACGTTTTGGTTGTTTTTACTTCTCGGAGCGAAATTGAACGATGACGTCATGAGTTTCTCCTCCCGGTGTTGGCTCTACGGCGTCCACGTGATCACCGTAACGCGGATGCGCTAGTTTGCGCTGCCCTGCGCGTTTATCGCAAGTCCGGTTTCTCCGCTCCCCCTCTCCTCTTTCGTGTTCTCCCCTTCCCCTCTCCCCGGGCCATCACCGTCCACGCCATGCGAAGCGACCTGCCCGCGTCGCGTGTCCTGTACCTGCGCCTGCGAACGTCACAAGACCACGTGGTTCGACGTGACGTGGCCATGACTCTGAGGACACGGGACCAATGTTGCCCGACGCAACCGAAGTTTCGGTTTCGGTATCGGCTGATGTTTAAATTAAGATTACACAAATAATATTCAACATTTCGCGAATCCGAAGACGTAGAGCTGTTGAGTAGTACTTTGTGAAATGGAATCACATGTAAGCCTAAATTTTTCGGAATTGAGCGGAGTTGCCCTTTAAAACTAAGGGCACGTTTTCTTTTTATTGTGCACATTTTCGCGCGACACTCACGTAAATCTTGAAATATAGCTAGTGGCGGCTGAGGCATACGCCTGTAGGTTGTCGTTTGTTGTTATTCGTGGCAACAGTGCTTTACGTATTGGTATGAGCCGTCTACCAATTAATGTTTACTTCGGTTTGGTTTCGTTTCCGGTTGAGTATAAATATGCTAATTACCCTTGAAAAGGCAGAGTGATGCAAAATCTTCAAACGAATGTTTAATGAAGCAAGCTTGTGTCTGCTAATATATATATAAAAAAATTTTCCGCCTAAATTTAGCGGGAAAATTTTCCGCTAAATTTAGCGGGAAATTTACCCATCATGCACCGCGCGGTTACGCCGACAACGACGCCGACGGCGGCGCCGACGGCGACGGCGACGGCGACGCCGCTCAAGCCGGAAACGGGCGCCTAAGAGCTGCGCTCTAAAAGAAAAGAAATCGTTCATCCCATGATGGACAGAAGGCGGTGAATGAGTTCCTACATACAATTGGCGTCTTTTACAACTTCGGAAGTCGGGACAATGTACGCCAAGCAACACAACAGGTATGGTTATTAAAATGCAACATACCAAAACAAACAAAAAAAAAAAAAAGTAGCGACTTGGGTTTATAAAACTAACCTGGCTCTCCACATATGAGTCACTCTAAACTCGCGAATATATATAGTTTTAACAGCTGGTTGCCAGGATTAACAGCACCGAAGTAACACAAGGACCAAGGCCAGAGGGACAAGACACGGCGCTGTTTTGGCCCGCGCCGTATGGCCCTTGTGTTATTTCGGCGCTGTTCTTTTTTGCTATGAACCAACTGTCCCAAATCACCATTTTAATTTATAGTTGCTTTAGTCGCAATGACCATAATTTATACTCCGCCGGCGCCTTCGCGTATGCATCGTATTCTTATTTGTTGTATAGGAACCGTGCGGATCTAATTCAAGCCCCGACCAGGGCGCCCCTAGCGGCAAACGGGTCAGTTGCACCGGGGAGCTTCTGCCAGCCGCTGCGTTGGTTGTGCGTTGTGGCGGGTTAGCGCTGTAATTTCTGAGATGGCTATTCCGCACCAAGAAAGCCGCAACAATTGCTGCGTGGTCGACTGCAACAGTACGTGCAAGATCGCGCACGGCACGAAGTACCACATCGTCCCTTCGAAGCCGTACGAGGCGGAGTACTGCGCGACCTGGGTGCGACTTGTGCGTCCATACAGGTTAGTGGCGTTTCTTACCTTCCAGTTCGCGCTTTGTTTAAGCTGCTGACGAATAATACAATTAACTTTTTTCTATTCTAGCGACGATGGAACAGCATCGACACCGACGGCAAACCCTAAAGTATGCAGCAAATACTTCACCGGAATCGAGAAGCGGAATGCGGTCGCCCACCTAAGCCTACCCTTGGATGTTTCCATCAGCCTACAGGAAGATAGTAGTGGGAATCGCGGAACGGCGCGAAAAAAATCGCCTAGTTATTGTCAAGCTGATTCAGAAATAAACGTACATATAATTACCGCAGTCCACTCAACGCCAACAAAATTTTTTGCGGGCGCGCTTAATTTTGTTTGCGGAGTACGGCGCTCCGTGACATCCACTTGTCCGTCGAAACGGACCTCCTTCACGTCGTACACGCGGCCAGATTCATGAAGGAGCTTTCCCTTCGTCATATTGGCACCACGGAAGAAGCTTTCTGGATTCGTAAACGCCTTAAACCCCGTCGTAATCACCACGGGAACACTGTCCGCTGTGCTGCTCATCGTCATTGCTTCCCCCGATGATTCTGCACCGGCTACCGAAGAAGCTTTCCGGATTCGTAATCGCCCACTGTCCTCTGTGCTGTTCGTTGCTATTACTTCCCGATGATTCTGCGCCGGCGGCACCGGCTACCGAAGGAACTTTCCGAATTCGTAACTGCCTTAAATTCCGTCGTAATCACGACGGGGACACTGTCCGCCGTGCTGTTCGTCGCCATTGCTCCCCGATGCTCCTGCGGCGGCTACCGCTAGGTCGCGGCGAACAATAGGCGACCGCCGCGACACGGCCGGCTTGCTCGCTTCCTATAAGTTATTGGAGTGGTAACACGATCTACAGGAATTCTCTAATCTCGGTTTGCTCCGATTGAAAGTCCCAAAAACGTTCCAAACTATACTTCGTTCCAGGTTACGTCCAGACGATGCCGACGCTACTAGGTAATCGGACCAATAATGCGGCGTCTGAAGAGCAAGTCACTTGGCCTTTTTTGTTTATGATTGGTTCAGCGATGATAGAACGCGTACAGAGACATTTCGAACACCATAATGGTGTCCTTTTGACTTTGTCTGATTGGTCCAATCAGCTCGTAGTGTCGGCTACGTCTGGACTTATGGTAGAAGCAAAGCAGAAACGGTTCTTGGTTCACGTTTGACTTCCAGGACAAGGAACTTCGGGCTAAACAAAAACAAACGTACTTTTCAATGCTCAGATTACCTCCATGCTAATTAATAGGTTTAGAAAGCGCGAACAACACGAGGACAAAGGAGGCACAAAATGAGGACAAAGAAGACAATGATTATGCCCTTCGACACGATCAATGTGTCGAAAGACAGACGCTAGGACCAAGAAGACGCCAAGACAACATGACAGGCGCTAGGACAAAGAAGACACGACGGCAACAGGACAGGTTCCACAAAGCCAGTCCTGTTGTCTTCGTGTCTTCTTTGTCTAGCGCCTGTCCTAAACTTTTAAATTAGTATGGACCAACTAACCCAAACCCAAGTTAATACAAGCCCATGCCAGTCCCCCTCCAGCCAATACCACTTAGAATGTAACCAAAGCCTGCGAATTAACCTCCACGAAACGTCATCGCACTAAGATGGCGTTAACTCGGGACAGAGCCCGAGTCTGACGCCGACGTAAACATTCGGGTCCAATTTGTTTCTTCGTTTGATGCCACTGCGGGCTTCGATTGTTCTGGGTGCTGCTCCTGCGGGTCGCTAAACCGTGCGTAACCCAGTTAGGTTGTGGAGAGGTGCAAGGTGCTTACCGATTCTTGTCAGGAGAACCAAGCGTCCGCGGACGTCCTTTCTGGCAACACTACGTGCAAACACTTCGCTTCTTGCTTGACGCTGGACGGCGTTAAGCCGCTGAACGTCGAAGCGTAAGCGGCGCGGTTTCTGTAGTAGTTTTTGATGGTCTTCGTGGGCAACGTTCACCTTGAACTTTCGGACACGCAGAAAGCGCAGAAGGAACTCTGGGTCCGTCCTCGCATTCAGGTCTGGCTCCCCTGGGCAAAACAAGATTATTTGGAGCGAAGACGAAGCTGCGGGCTTATTTTTATTACGAGAAAATAAACAATTTGACTTCATCGCTTTTTTTTTATTTTACGTATTGTTACTTTGCAATATTAGCATTTCCTGTGTAATTTTGTGGTGAAAACCTACTCGTGTTCAATTCCTCCTGTGTCAGCGACCAGGGTCATGCGTTTTCTTTACTCTGAATTTTAAACCGATGCTTAAATGCTTGTCAATAAACCTAACTGAATGACAGGCCTTATAATTGGCGATCATTTTGCAGATTTGAATTTGTATTTAACTTTAGAGCGCAGCTCTAGGGCGCCCGTTTCCGGCGCGGAGCGGCATCGCCGTCGCCGTCGTCGTCGGCGTAGCCGCGGTGACGTTTTGGCATGGTGACGTTTCGGCACCGTGCCGAAACGTCCTCGTGACCCCTGACGGGGGTCACGTGACCTCAAGGGGTCGTTCGGGGGGAGGAGTAGCTGGCAGGATTTGAAGGTGAGGAGGAGGGAGGAGGGTATACCCTCCCCTCAGTACCCTTCCATCCTCCTCCTCAAGAGCTGCGCTCTAATTCGGCGTTACAGGAAGTTTTAAACGGCTTATTTTTTTCCGGAACATATTTTAAATTTAATTAAGGTTTTTCGAAAAATATGCACTGTAACCTTCAGTTTTAATTAAATAATATAGATTTTTATGTGGTGTTATTTTAACAGTCTAGATACTCCGGAAATCAAATTTTCTGTAAACTTAAGACGCTCATTTTTCTTATTTGCCGACTATTTGTGGAATCTTAAAAAAAATCATTTCAGTGATTTTACATTCCACAGAAAAACAGAACGAACACAATGATTAGTCGCACAAAGGTGAGGGCGCCGAGGGTATGGGAGGCTAAACCGAAACTGTGATATAATAAACAAACACACCTGGCCTACCATATGTTTTCCTGCTCAAGCTTTGCATGCTCTATTCGTGGAATAAATAGTTTCCTATTTTAAGCATAATACAATTTATGTTAGTAAAGCCTAGATTGACGATCTTAAAGGACAAAGTTCGCTCAAAGGTGAGTTCCCTAATTTTTATTTTGTTTATTCTGAATTTTCACAATCTTCGTAATCTTCCTAAAACATTACGCAATACGATACAAAATAACAATGTACTTGTGTCATTGGTTTTCTAATGTTTGTGAAACATTACATTTTATTTTGTTGTTTTCTTCTCCCACTTGTGAAAACAAAATTATGAGTCGCTCTATTTGTTCGGTGGTTGTTTCATTCTTAGCTTCTTACCAAGGAGACGCTGCGTGAGTTTCGTCAACGCCTCTTTTAATCCATCTTCGGTTTCACCGAACTCGATTTCGGCTATCCTCTGAAGCTCCGGAGGCAATGGCGCGATCTTGGTTTTCAGCGTATCGGAAACATGCTCGACCTCGTCGTCCGATGACATAGTCATCACCTGTGAGATAATTACACATCATTAAACACTCGTTGTAAGCCTTATCAGGTTAAAATAAATATAATCTCGAGCATATTCTTCGTATTCGCGCCGGTCACGACAGAGAAGTAACCAGATAAAGTTTATATTTAGTAACTTCTGCTAGCTGTGAAGCAAATACGGTACTTTTTATAATAGAGAGTTTTAGGGAACCGTTTTGCACATCCGATACGGTACGATGGGCCCTCCGGTACGAACTGCGCATGCGCTTGTCCTCTGCGATCTACCGTAATAGACCCGTTGCCCTGGGGCAGGGGGCGCGAGCGCGTTCGCAAGACGCGACCATGTCATGATGGCTGCACCATCCAGGTGGCTCTGTAACGTTCGCTTTTGCACTTGCCACGTTCGAATACAGGCATCTGTCAGCATCTGTAGATGCGCGATAACAAAACTTCTTGTAAGAAAATAAAAATTGAAAGAAATAATTATGCAGCTCGCGGCCGCAGCGTTTAAACATTCCTTTCAGCTTTAATATTTGCATTGCTTTCTTTCACGCTTCCGCGAGCACATACGTTTCACTTTGCGTGATAGCGAAGCCAAAGCTACTTCTAAAAGCACGTTCCCCCGAACGATGCTCGCACTGCACGAGCGCACGTGCTTGCAGGAACACTGAAAGCTCGGAACACGCTCTTGTAGCCTCTGCTACGCTGGCACGTAGAATGGAACGGAGTATAGAAAACTGTAGTGGGGAAGCGTAATGACGCGAACGCGAACCAAATATTCTATTCTGCTCGCCTGAAGCGCTGCTCAAAACTTAAGAACTACGGGCCTATGCGGTGGTCGAACCGTAAGGCACGACCGGCACGACCAATGGCCAGCAGGGACAGTCTCGCTTGGTTAGCAAAACGGCTATTTCGCTGGCGGAGAGAGCGTGCCGTGGCTTCAAAAACAAGAATAAAATAAGTCGCGGTAGTGCCTGGCAGGGGCGCCATATGGGACAGCAAGTGCATACAGGTTATTCAGAAAATAAGAAAAAGAATACAGAACAAAACGCAATACGACATCTTCAATAGAGATAAATTAATCTTTAGCAAAAGCAAAATCATTTGCTCAGTAGCTCAGTGGATTGGAGCGTCAATTTCGTGTGCTCGCAGAGGAGTGGAAATGGGGAGCTCAAATCCTAATGGCCCGGGCATACACTTTTTTTTTTTGTATTCATATATAAAGCTTTTTTTTTTAATATAAGTTTTTTTTCTTCATATTTACGTTTTTTATTTTTTATGTTTTTTTAAGATTTTATGATTTATGTTTCTTTCATATTTTAAATGTTACATTTTAAGTTTTTTTCATATTTCAAGTTTTTTATCTTTTAAGGTTTCTTTTTTCATATTTTAAGGTTTTTATATTTTAAGTATTTTTCATATTTACGTTTTTTATACTTTGTTTTTTATATTTGACGTTTTTTATATTTTATGTTTTTCATTTCATATTTTAAGTATTTTTTATATTTTAAGTTGTTTGTAATATTTTTTTTATATTTTATGTTTTTTTATATTTTAAGTTCTTTTTATTTTAAGTTTCTTCTTTTCATACAAACGTTGGGATGTGCATTTCGAGCACTTTTCACCCATTTTTACAGCTGCTTTATGACTGAGGGTTATCTGTAGTGTCAACAGAGTGAGCAACAGCCTTCTGCATCAAGGCTCTGGATACCTTTTAGTTTAAAAATGTTTCATGAATTAAAAATTTGTCTTCTAATGCTAATCACATATATCCTATAAAACGAGCCCTTTAAATATTGGGTGATAGTTTTAATAAGTGCACAGCAGTAAAGGTTACAGGTTTTCCTTATTTTTCTTTTTTCGTGGTCGTACCGTACACCGCTCAACGATCGGTTCGCGGGCGTACTACCGTGATCGTCTGCTATCTTTACCGTAAGAGAGCAACATGAGCGCCGTATCTACACTCCGTCCCTCCGCCTCCTCCTCGCAAGCAAGTTTCAGCGGAACATGATATCTTTCTACTTCGGGAGAGTGCCAGGCGCTAATCCTTTTTTACTCCAGCCCTTGGAATGCCGTCCTTAAAGGCTTAAACGCGGCGTCGAAAAAGAACTTCTCGTTGCGAGGAGCAGAAGGAACGGATTGACCTCCTCGTAATTTTGTACAAGAAAAATGACCGCCTCAACTTGAGAGAAAGGTGGGTATATTTTGTTATTTTTTTGTATTTTATTCGCGATTTGATATTCCTGGATTTTATTTTGCCCATAACTGTCTTATATACTCGACCCTGCGGTGGGCCTCGAGGGGAAAGACACTGGGATCGCTGGTAGACGACTTCGAATGTTGATGATAGCCGCGCGCGAGCGTGTTCTTATTTTGTGTGTCAAAATCAAGTTTGCTGTCGGCGACTTTTCAGCGTATCAGGACGTGGTTGGAGTAAACACATCATATTTGGTTGATGTAAAACACCGAAGCTTGTCCACTGAGAGACGTATGAGTTACAAAAAACAAGTTACCGTGTGCGGTCGAGGAACTATTTATTTCCCAAAAATGTAAATCGGATAGGTTGAAAAAAAAAAAAAAAATACGGTGGTTAACGAGCTTTTGACGCCCAGATTCAGCCGTTGGTTGTCAACGTCTCCGGGATGCGCAGCGCCAATCGGAGAATGGGAGCCAGATCCTCCACTGTGAACCTGACGCCGCTACGACGTCCTCACTCGTCCATCGACGCCAAGTTGAACGTCCCATGCCTTGCCGTCCAGCACGCCCGAATGCCGAGGCCGGGACCAAGCGCAGCCGCCTCCGTTGACTGCTACGAACTCGATCAAGCTACGAAGTCAACACAACTGTCATCGTTGGTAAAAGACGGCCCGTGTCAGTCGTTTGCTGAAAGCGACGTAGATGGGAAACAAATTGCCGTGGCGTTTTCTCGCGGCCTCGGAGATGCATAGCGAGCCGACGTTAAAAACTATACGGCGCGGAATTATGAGTTTTCAGCAAGAGCCACGTAATACCTATTCACACTCGGAGCGGACGCGCGAGTTTGATCGAAGTGCTGGATATGCGCTGTTGGACCCGCCAATTGATAAGCGCTCCGGGACCGATCCTTTACGGTGGACTCTATGCTGACGGCCAGCACCCGGCAAAGAAAGGTTGGACCGGCATTGCGACCCACGAACTTTTGTAGCGATCGACAGTGAGGTGCAGTCGTGTCAGAATAAAAATGGAATACTAATAACAAAGTGTACAGTACATACCGTGTTGCGAAGGTAATCCATACGGCGTTTATTTGAGCTCTATATCACATAAAACAAAGAGATAGAATCGATGAGAGCCCTTTTTCGACGACAGCGTTCGTCACCGCTGCCTCGAAAAACAAGGAGATGACAAGAGGAAGATTGACCTCTTAATCTGGAGGTAGAGTCCGTGACAAACTATGGGAAGGGTTCACAAGGGTGGCGCGGACATATTCCATTCAGCACGCCAGCTGGTCGTGGGCAGACGATCGACCGGAGTCGCGTAGTGCCTGCTGAGGCCTATATGCCCGAACTCTCTTGCTCGGTGTCGGTGTGAACGTAGTGGCCCGTTTGGAGCTCTTTCCGGGTGTTCGTGGATCCAGCGTTCTTGTTCGTCGTGGTCTGTTTCACGTACTTTTTACTTTTTTCTTGCTGCTTGAAGTCCGGACGCGTGAGAAGCACACGTAGAAAAATATCAAACGTCCGTTGGTCGTCGCGACGGTACAGTGACCTAGAAGGGGAAGTGTGCCGTCCGCGGCGCGTTTCAACGGAGGCGAGGTGGTCCCCCGCAGCGATGACAGCGCAGAGGGCGCTGTGAGCTACAGGAGCGCTACAGGAGCGCGGCGCGCACGGCGGTGCGTATGTACATGTTTACACGTGTTGCGTTGGTAGTCGGTGCTGTGTTTACGTGTGATCGGTGCCCCGTCGCCTCGTTGCCTCTGCTGTATTTGGGTTCAGCAGTGGTGGTGCTGTTTGTGTGTGTGGACTCAAGTGAAACAAGATGACGG
>JAZHYW010064693.1:0-25308 GCA_037355805.1 Ixodes ricinus | reverse complement strand
CTTCGTTCAGTTCCGCGTATTGCTTCACCTTAGCGGATCCCAGAAAACGGTGGACATCACCTTTCGGTCGGTTGGGCAGTCTTCGCCTTCTTCGGAGCACGTTCGCCAGGTGGAGATCCACTGTTTCGACTGTTCCCTTGGTCTCCGGTGTGTACCAGTGGATCCATGTTTCTGCCGACGGTCACGTGAAACGACGCAAAACTCCTTCGGATTGCACTTAAACAACGTCAAACGCTGCTCTGGGCTGGTTCCGGTTGCGCTTGCTGTCCGGTAGGAGTCAAGCCCGTGCACCCATCGCGCCGACAGCTTTCTCATGCCCAATATATTTTACAAGATAAGTCCCAGGCGGTCTTTGAGATGCCTAATGTCTCAGCTATTTCGGCGCAACTTCAATAGGCGGTCTTCCGAATACGGGCGTCTGCGAGGATTTTTGCCGCCATAATCCTCCGTGGTAGCCGCTTTTCAGGGTACCTGGGCGTGACCCATCAAAAACCGGCGACAGACAGCATTGAAACTCAGTTAAACAAATTTTTCGACTGTCGCCAGCGACGGAGAGAGAGTCAAACCATACAACGAGACCCAAGCGATCTTCTCATTTCACTGCGCGATTTCCCTTCCAAAAACAAGAATCGAATCACCAACCGATGTTGCTCTTTTTTCTATTTTTGCTGAATTCGCGGACACGCCCCGCTTCCACATACGGTCAACACAAAGCCTAAGGAAGTTTGATTCGGCTGCAGTTGCAATACTAGCCGTGCACGAGAATAGGTTCTGCGATAAATGCATAGGGTACGCACTATTCTTGCGATAAGTGGCGCCATCGGGCGGTGAGGCTAAGTTATTTATCGGACTGCCCCGCACACCTCAAGAATGCTTGCCTTGCTGCGTACGGCGAACACTTGTCCCTACAACTTTGCTGTTCCGGGTCATTTCAGTTGCATGCACGGAATGCAACCAATGCGTGATGTTGAACCTGCCTTCGGGGTGACCGTTGAACTGCGTACCGTTATGTCCACACAGCGAGTGGGCATGCGCGTTTACGCGCTGACAAAGAGACCAGGAGTAATCTGCAGGCCTGTCTACGCATGGTTCTAAACCCACAGCTTGGAGGTTTCTGCCAACCATGCTTTTGCATAGGCGTGTAGCTAGTTGTGTCGCTTCACCAGTAGTCAAACAAAATTGTATGGGTTGAACCGGAGTCACCAGTGCACGCAACTTCACCTAATCGAAGACTCCGCGTATGCAAGGAGGCACCTCGGAATGACCTGCTTTTGAAACACAAAACTAAAAATGGGCCATAAAAACAAGTGAAATGTCACTGCTGAAGCAAAAACGCGCGTGTATTATGCAAAAAATGAGTGAGTCGTTTGTCTGTCTAGAGCGGCTGTGGAAGCTAAAGCGTTAATTCTGCTTAAAGAGATTGCTTCGGAATAAACACCCGAAAGGGGCGCACTAGAATCAGTGAGGTGTGCAGTCCGGCGGCTGGGGGAGCGTCGTCGCCTGCGAAATCTCGGCGCGCAGGGTACGCCTCATGGAGTTCCAGTTTGCCAGGACAGACAGAAAGAAATGAGTCAAAGAGAACCTTTGGTTGCAGAGATTGCCTGCTGCCCGTCTCGAAGCCCGTGCGGTTTCTGGGACGATCGTTGCGAAACGAGCTGCAAGGAAGGAATCCGAAAGCGTTGATCGTCTGCCAACTTCTAAGATTTTTCCGGGCCTGGTTTTCCCGCCAAGGGAAAGGCACCGCCTGCCGTGAATAACGCCAGCTAATCTCCGCAAGGGAGCGTCCGCCATCCAAAGTGGACGCCGAAACGCTTTTCCAACTTTTTCTTGTTTAGCTTTCCTCCTCCAACTCAAAAATTGCGCATTCTACCAAACAGTTCAAGAAGACGGAAAGGGAAGAGTCCCCTCCCCCTGCTTAGACGCTCGTTTGTGTACCCGGACACATGTCCACCCTCCCGCAGAAGATTAGCCCGTTTCTCGTAACAAATTCAAACAAAAGTTGATTTCCTTATCCCGTTCACCCCGAAGCCGCCAGTGCTGTGGAAACTACGTGGTTGCGGGGCTAGCCACTCTTTTGCCACGTGATCATGCTCTCTCGTGCATATCCACACGCAAAGAATGAGGTCGGAGGTGATTAAAAGGAGTCGGCTAATTGGTCCGGCAAGCGCGTAAGCTTTCTACCACAATGTCAGCTTAGGGGTGAAGGGAATAAGTGATCCGGGGTGTTGTGTGACGTGCGTTTGAGCCCGTGACGCGGTGCCGGAGCCCGGCGACGCGCTGCGGGACGGCGGAGTGCCGTCATGGTAAGTGAGAAGGCAGAGAGCTTACGAAGGAAATGAGGTACGAAATAGTCCGCTGTGCTTTCATATTATCGTACCGAAATTCAAGCTTTTGATTTTCCACCTTTTTTGGCCCACTGAATGATTTGCTCTTAGTGAAATTCGAATACAAATTGATTTATTCTGGCCCCAAAATCGTTTCATGGGCCATTTAAGGTAAAACCCTACGCTTCTTTAGTATGATTCTGATGCGACAGATGGCGATACAATCGACTTCAAGACCTACAGATCACCGTAAGAAATCATGCGTGTTGGAATTTCAATACAGTGTGATGTTTTTTCGTTTTTTTTTTAGATATCCTGAAATTCACAACCGTGATCTTTCACTATTGGTGACGTGCGCGACCGAAAGCGTCGCTGTGGTCGGCCTTCCACGATTGGCCGAACACTGACTATGACGTCGGAAAGGGGATTTATCATCGACGGAAATAAGAGGAATGAAAGAACTTTAATTTTGACGGTGTTGGCGGTGTTCCTTTGAGAGCGCAATGATTTCAAGCTTCCACCATGCTAATAACAAACACCATCGAACTTGTTGTTTGCAAGGTAATGACGTCACAAGGGGGAACCATAGGAGGGCGCCACCAAAACATCTCGCCGCTAATACTTTGATTCATATTTAAGGCTGAACTCCATGGGACGAATAAGCTGCGAATAACCGACGAATTTTCCCCGGCGGCTTTTACTCTGCGCGTGGAATCAACACAGTGGCTGCTACGTCGCGCGCAAAGCGATGCAACGTCGAGCGGCGTTCGCCAGTTATTCGTCACATACATTCGTCCCATGGAGTTCAGCCTTTATGTTGTACCGAAGCGAAGGCTAGAAGCGCGAGCTCAGAGCGTTGGCAGCCGCTCTTGAGTCACGAGGGCTTGTGCCGCCGAGATGTGCCCCAGAGCACGGCGCTCGCGCTTGTAGTCTTTCCTGCGGTACATCATAAGGTGAAACAGTGTACAGTTTCTCACTGCGCGAGATTTCTGCTCAACGTGCTCTGCGGCACTAGTTCACGTGCAAATGGAGCAACTGCCTGCGTTATGATCTCACGTCTCCAACCAATGTGGTCAGAGCAAAACGTGCAGTTTGATCCACGCCTCTGTCTATCTATGCTGGAACGCAAACTGAATGATGTAGAACACTGCATCGGGTACTGATTGGCTGTTCTCTCGGGGCACGTGACATGACGTTGAAGTTTAGTTTTTCCCTATGCAGTTTGTCTATGCTGGAAAAGCGGTGGAGAAACTGCATCGTGACGTCGCCGGTTGGAGGAGCCTAATCTCCATCGCCAACAAACTACATCGGAAGAGAACTGCACCGTGACGTGGCCGGTGACGTCGCCGAACTGTGGCGATTGAGTTGGAACTACATCGTTTTTGTTTTCCCTACAGGGAATTTCGGAGAATCGCGGAGTGGGCTAGCGCACACCAGCTCAGAGCACATGGAGCGAAAGCTCGCGCTGCAGAACCCAGGGATCCTAGATTCAATCCACAGTGGTTAAATCCCAGCCCCTGCCCGTTTCGGAGCATCGTACCGGCGTGCGGTCGTGTATCACTACTGAGTGATGGCTAAATTGCTTATCTATTGTGGGTAACAATGTCGTCATGTTCAGGCAGACTAACCTCCTGCTGTACAAACAACTAACGACAAATTTTAGTTTTTACTTTGTTTGACTGCAGTTAGTGCAAATCCTCTCGTGCTGCACGAGAAAAAAAAATGTTCCTTCGGGGTTAAATTTTCGGTTAATTAGGAAGCAAAAAAAAAAGAAAAAAGAATATTTTCCTCAAGTGGGGTTTGTAGCAGAAGAGGAGGAAAGAAAATCAGTTGTTAGTCCCACGTTGTCCCACGGTGTGTATGCTCTTTTCTTTATGTGTATATTTATTCTAGTTCTGCTGGCCTTACCTGAACTAGTTTCTTCAAAATGAAGTATCTCTCTCTCCCTCTACCTGAAGTATGAACGAACTAGCTCAACTTAAGCCTGTTACCGTTACTTGCTTGGCTTTTCGCTCAGCCAAATCGCTTATATGGGGTGCACTCAAATGAAAACACAATCGTGTTGAATCGTGTAAGAGTATTTAGAATATTTATCGATCACGCCACTGATCTTGAATTCGATCGAAGAACTTCCTTTTCGTGAGCGCCTTCTCGGCTTGAGTTCGCTGAAAACACAGCCACTTCGATCCGAGGCAATCGATGATAGCGTTCGTGACATGAACAAGTACTCGACTCACAGAGCACTGGTGAACACCAATGTTTTCGTCGCTCCCGACGGTTCCCCTGGAAGCCGCCAGCAGCGTAAAGCGTAGAGCTGCGAGGACTTGTTGTTCGACCGTCATCACACGGGGCCCTTCACGACAACGCTGGTGCTTTCCGCGAAGCTGGTCGCACAGCCAGCGAGTCACCCCTTGGTCAGCCGGTATTCGCCCACAAACCTCGCATCGCTCGTCTCGAAAGCATCCCGGTGATCTGTAAAAACTCGATCCGCTGGCGAAACCAACAGTAGAGATGCATATGTTAGGGCGGTTAGGGTCACCATCTTTTACGATGCAGATTGATCTCTCGGCTTCGCCTCCACCACTGAGTTAACTGCATCGTCCACGTGCATCGTGACGACATTTCGACGTCACCGCCAACTGCATCATTTTATGAGCATAGCTCAAACTGCATAGGAAAAACTACATTTCAACGTGATGTCACGTGACCCGAGAGAATACCCAATCAGTGCCCGATGCAGTTTTCTACATCATTTGGTTTGCGTTCGAGCATAGATAGACTGTTCTAGCTATGCTCGTAAACTGGCGAATTCCACTGGGCGTTTTGCAGCGCGCCATGATCAGTTGACCAGATCCGGAATGGAGCACACGATCCGAACGGGGTCGCGCCGCCGATGGATCCCGAGTGGAACATGACCACTGCTCCGGGATCGGCAGATACCTTCCCGTCATTCAACTTCCCGGGAATCCCCTTTCCGCGGCCGCCGCGGTCGTTTCGAAGAGGGTTTTGCGATCGCGGTGCTTACACGTGTTCGACGCACGAGCGGCAGGAATGGCTCAGGAGCTTCTAGCAAAGATCGCCGGAATGCCCGTAGCGAGGCAAGACCTTTTCTTCTCCTTCCTGGAAAACGAACCGGCTGTCGAGCCAAGGGGTAAAGGCCCTGTCACACTGAGGGAGCAGTTGGACAACTCCTATCAGACAACACGGGGAAGTCGTGCTGCCGGGGACCCTGTCACATCGCGGCTAGAGCATTATATAGCTCCTTCGGAGCAGAGTTGCGCAATCCTAAACGCCATCTCTCAACGACTAGCGGCGAACACCCGGGGTTCCAACTCCGATCAGAAATGCATGGGGAACGTGTGAAAATCGTTGTTTCTTCAATATTGTGGTGATGTACGGAACGTCAATCGTTTTTGACATGATAAAGGAACATTTTCGAATAATTTCCGCTAAGTTGCGTGCCGTGTAAGGACGTAATTGATTTAAAAAAAATTGCCTGAGCGGAATCATGCAGCAGACGTCGCGGCGACGTCGCACCGTCCACGTGACCCTCTCCGGCCAACCCAGAAAGTCCATCTCCGCTGCGTACAAAAATCGTCTACTTCAAACGGCATTGCCTTTGAAATTGCCTTTTCAAAATTTTCACACGCATCCGATATGATGAAAACTTTGATAAAGTGTTTAGTGCTTTACCAACTTCATGACAGACATGTTTCGAAAATGCATCACGATCATCTGGTGGGCTAGTTGGTTGATCATTATGTTGAATTCACAGCGCAAAATGACAAGGAAGGATAGACAAGGGAGACAGGATAGAGCGCTGACTAACAACTGACGTTTAATGAAAAGGAGAAAGAGGAAAAAGAACCCAAGAATGCTTTTAAAACATGCGAAATGAAACCCGCAAAAACATATGCTATAGCTTGAGTTGGCTGAAAATGAATTGCTAATAATACTACGGTTTGAGCTGCACGCTTAACTGACTTTTAGGAAACGATAGAGTCCCTGGACGACGTGCGTAGAAACTCTGGTAGATAAAAGAAAGAGGAAGTTTACGTTTAAAATATTCACAGGTGCTAAGGATCGTTAAATATCGCGACTTAAAAATAAACTTCTTTTGGTGACAAGGCCACGGACGGCGCGCTTACGCAGGCATCCCCAGTGGACAGAATAACCTGTGCCTCGTAGAGCTCGCGAGTTCGTCGTTCCCCGGAAACGTTTCAGGATTTTTGTTTTCCTGAACAAGGCGGAGCACCTGGCAGTCCCTGACATGTATGGCAAAGTGGCCTGCTGGCGACGACTTTAGTGAAGCGGCATGTTCTCTTAGACGATCGTTCACACACCTTCCTGTCTGACCCACATACACTTTCCCACGAGTGAACGGTATTTCGTATACTACTGCACATTGGCATTCGACGTATCTTTGTTGATGTTTAACTCCCCACACACCCTGTTGCTGCTGCTTGTTGTTAATTTTCGGACACAACTTTTTTAGTTTGTCGGTGCGGACAACACGACTTTGACGTTAAACTTCGATGCAACTTTCTTAAGGTTGTGGGAAATACGGTGAATGTGTGGAAGCACAGCCGGTCGGATATTTGTGTCCCTTTGTATCTTCTGTCGTCCGCGTGAGGTGATAATGGACTCAGCGACGTCATACAAGATCGAACTTGGATAGCCTGAATCTTGAAGACGCTGCACCTGATCATGCGAAAGTTTTCCCCCGCTGAATGTACACAAGATTTCTTTAGCGCCGTATTTAGGGAGTTTTTACAATTCCTCTCGTAATAATCTTCGAATGTGCCGAATCGTATTGCAGGAGGCCTTTCTTGGACCTTGAGCGTACTTCCAACAAGTATGATGTTCAAAGAAAGACAGACCTGTTTTATTCGATCCCACATTCAAAATTATTTGCAGCTGTCCAAGAGGCAGCTTTCCAAGAGGCGGACTCCAGGGGCGGACTTTGGTCCGCCCCTGAGTTTCCAAGAGTTCGTTGCTTCCCTCAATTCTTCAATGATATTGTCACGAAGGACAAGGGAAGCAAAGAAAATAACTGAAAGAACTGAAACGCTTAATCGGGCGAACTTGGGCCCAAAAATGAAAAGGAAAAAGAAAGATAACAGCAGAGCGTCGTGGGCGTCGAAGTCGGCTAAACAGCAGAGTCGAACGCTGGGGCGAAACTGACTCGGCTTGCCAGGCGGAGCCCCTTTCGTACACGCGTGGCCTTCCGGAACATTCGGCGTAGAAGGTTCGGTTCGTAGAACATTCTAACTTCGAATTAGCAAGGCGGCTCTCGAATTTACAAGAACACTAAGGTGCGGGGATAAACAAAATAGACTTAGCTCCCAGGAATCGAACCCTTACCTTTCGCGTGGGAGGCCGGCACGATAACCGATAGGCCACGAGTGCGCTGCCTGCTTGGTCAGCTGCGCTCGCGGCATTACTCCCCCTTTAAAAAATGCATCGCCTGATGCAACATAACACAAAAACAAAGCAAATAAAAAAGTACGGTAAACTAAAGAGTCATTTGGAGCACATAACGTCCACAGTCCTATCGAGCGGAGTGCGGCTTCAGGCGCACGACGTGGACGACTTCAGGCCGTGGTGGGCGGCGTGACGACGTTCTTGTTCCGTCGGGCATCACCTCGTAGATCACATCTCCAAGTCGACGAAGTACCTTGTAGGGTCCAAAGTACCGTTTTAGTAGTTTCTCGCTGAGACCACGGCGGCGAATTTGTGTCCAGACCCATACCCTGTCTCCAGGGTGGAAGTGGACGTCCTGACGACGAAGGTTGTACCGGGTAGCGTCGACACGTTGTTTATCTTGAATTCGGAGTCGGGCGAGCTGACGAACTTCTTCGGCTCGTTGAGCAACCACCTGGGCGTCGGAGCTTCCATCGTCGGCTGGTTCATGGGGTAGCATTGCGTCGAGGCATGGTCGACAGTTTTCTGCCATGCACCAGCTGAAACGGTGTTACTCTTGTGGTCTCTGCACCGCCGTGCTGTAAGCAAATGTGACGTAGGGTAACACCTCGTCCCAAGTCTTGTGCTCTACGTCGACATACATTGAGATCACGTCGGCAATGGTTTTGTTTAGCCGTTCTGTTAGTCCATTTGTCTGCGGATGGTACGCAGTGGTTCGACGGTGGCCGGTGCCACTCAGACGAAGGATCTCCTGCGTCAGCTGTGCGCATGAACGACGATCCGCGGTCGGTGATGAGGACTTCGGGAGCGCCATGCCGGAGGACAACGGACTCGATGAAAACTTGGCGACTTCAATAGCCGTACCTGATGGAAGGGCTTTCGTCTCGGCGTACCGTCGGAGATAATCTGTGGCGACGATTATCCAGCGGTTTCCCGACGTTTACGGTGGGAAAGGGCCAAGTAAATCCATTCCGACCTGCTGGAACGGCGCAGACGGGAAAGCAATCGGAAGCAGAAGTCCTGGCGGCTTCGTCGGCGGTTTCTTGCGTCGCTGAGACTCGTGGCAGGATCGAGTGTAGAGGTGGACGGTCTTCGGTAGCCTCGGCCAGAAGTATTTTCTCGAATCCTGGCGAGCGTCCTGCTAGCTAGCAAGGTGCCCAGCCGTTGGGTCGTCGTGACAGGCTTGGAAGATCTCTCTAAGGTCGGCAGGGATTACTAGCAGCCATGGCGAGCTGTTGTCTCCGGAGTTCTCCTTGTAAAGCACACCTTGTCGGAGGACGAAGGTCGGCAGGAGCTCTCAAGAAGACACGGGGTATAGTACCCCCTCGTCCTTCGAGGTGCTCGATTAGGGCGCGCCACTGAGGATCGTCTCTTTGACGTCGTGCCATGTCGTCGGTTTTCACCGCGCCTAGGAAGCACTCGTCATCATCGTCGTCGCTGCCGGGGGATGTATCAAGGGGGCTCTGGACAAGCAATCGGCGTCGCTCTGCTTACGGCCTGACTTGTAGACCACAGTCATGTTGAACTCCTGCAGTCGGAGGCTCTAGCGAGCGAGACGTCCTGAAGGGTCCTTGAGGTTCGCAAGCCAGTAGAGTGAGTGGTGGTCCGTGACAACGCGGAAAAGGCTCCCGTATAAGTACGGGCGAAACATCGTGAGGGCCCAGACGACCGCAAGAAATTCTTTTTCAGTTGTGGAGTAGTTTCTCTCCGCTTTGAACAGTGTCCGACTTGCGTAGGCGATGACTCTCTCGGTGCCTTCTTGCACTTGAACCAGTACTGTTCCAAGTCCTTCGTTACTTGCGTCCGTATGAATCTCGGTTTCCGCGTCTTGATCGAAGTGTCCAAGAACAGGAGGAGTCTGGAGCCGTTGCTTCAGCTCGTCGAATGCGTGCTGCTGCTCCTCGGGCCATTCGAACTTCTCGGCGTCCTTCATAAGTTTTGTGAGCGGTGCGGAAATCCTTGCGAAATCCCGAACGAAGCGTCGACAGTAGGCACATAGTCCAAGAAATCTTCGCACGGCCTTCTTGTCTGAAGGCACTAGAATTGCCGCAACGGCGCGAGTCTTCTCGGGGTCTGGGCGGATGCCGTCATTACTGACCGCGTGGCCTAGAAACTTCAGTTCGTCATAGGCGAACCGACACTTGGACGAGGTTACAGGTGAGTCGTGCGGTCTGTATGGCTTGGAGGACAGCTCGGAGTCGTCGCAAGGGCTCGTCGAAGTCTAGTTGAAAACACCGCGACGTCGTCAAGGTAGAGGAGACCGCTCTGCCACTTCAGTCCTGCCAGTACGGTGTCCATGACATGCTGGAACGTTGCTGGCGCCGTGCATAGTCCGAAGGGCATCAACTTGAACTCGTATAGTCCATCCGGCGTGACGAAAGCTGTCTTCTCTCGGTCCCGTTCGTCGACTTTTATCTGCCAGTAACCGCTCTTCAGTCCATCGATGAAAAGTACCGGGAGTGGCGCAGCCGGTCTAGCGTGTCGTCGGTGCGGAGGAGTAGATAGACGTCTTTCTTGGTTACCACGTTCAGCTGCCGGTACTCCACGCAGAACCTGCAGCGTTTCGTCCTTCCTCTTAACCAGCACGACTGGAGAGGCGCACGGACTACTTGAAGGCTGAATTATGTCGTCGTTCAGCATTTCTAGCACTTGCACTTGAATTACCTCCCTTTCTTTTACGGAGACTGTGTACGGCGATCGGTGTACATGGAGCGCGTCGTCCTCAGTAACGATTCGATGCTTCGCAACAGCGGTTTGGCGCGCCTTCGACGACTTCGCGAAGCAGTCGCTGTATTCGGCGAGGAGGTCAATCAGCTGTCGTCGTTTCGGGCCTGGAAGCTTCGGGTCGATGTCGAGCTGCGCTGGCGGCGTAATTTCTTGCTGAGGTGGCAATGATTCGCCAGCGATCGCGGCGATTTCGGCGGAGTTTCGAAGTTCCTCGACGTGGCCCACAGCGGCACCTTTTGTGAGGTGTTGGGTTTCTTGTCGGAAGCTCGTCACGAGGACCACAATGCGCTCATCCTGAAGTTCAGCCACTCCTTGTGCAACGCCGATTCCTCTCCCCAGGAGCAGTTCAAGGTTGCCTTCCAGACAACTTCGCCGCAGGTAGCTGTATCGGTCACGACGGTTACGACAACACTTGATCGCGGCGGCAGGTTCACGTGGTCGGCGGCTATTCGGACGGCGGCTGACGCTGTTTGGGGTTCCTCTCATTGCGGAACAGGCTTCCGCAGTGTCAATCTGTTTTCACCCAGGTCGATGACGGCGGCGTATTCACACAGAAAGTCCATGCCGATAATGACATCTCTAGAACAGTCTTGTAAAACGACGAATTTCACAGGGCATGTTTCGCCGTGAATTTCGACGCGAGCAGTGCAACTTCCGACAGGCGTGATAAGGTGTCCTCCGGCGGTTCGAATTCGTGGTCCTCCCCAGGACGCCATGACTTTTCGCAGGCGGCGAAAGAGCCTCCCACTCATGACTGAGTAGTCTGCTCCGCTGTCCACGAGTGCCGATGCGTCGTGGCCGTCGATAATAACGTTTAGGTTGTTGGACACCGATGCAGGCGCGTCGATGTGATGCGGAGCGCCGGGAGAGTGGGAGCGCTCCGTCGTTCTTGGAGGCTCTTTGCTTCGGTCGACTTCGGCAACGCCACTTCCAGGCGTTGCCGCACTTAGTTTTCCCGGCGACGAAGGGGGACAGGCTCTCTCGGCGGGGTCGTGGAGCTGGAGACGCTGAACGTCTGGGCGACGGTGAGCGGCACTTCACGGCGGAAAGGCGGCGTTGAAGATGGCGAACGTTGGAGGTACTCCTCGATGTCACGAGGGCGTTCGTCGTACCTTGGGCGCGGGTCGTTCGGGTGGAACCCGCGCAGCCCCAGTTGTCGGTAGGGGCATCGACGGTAAATGTGGCCAGCTTCACCGCAATGATAGCACAACGGGCGTCGATCGGCCGTCCTCCACACGTCGGTCTTTCGTGGTGCAACTTGTACTGGGTGGACGTACGCCCGATCTTCCTGACGTCGGGAATACTGCGTCGCTGGATGTTCACGTCGGGGTGGTGCCGTGACCTGGCGGTGAGCTTGCGGCGGTCTTCGAGCCATGGCGGCGTAGGTCAGCGTCGGTTCTTCGGGTGCTGCCATGGTGACAGGGAGCATCTGGTAGAATCGCTCGCTGAACCTCGTCTCGGACGACCTCGGCAATGGAGATTGAGGCCGGGCGTTCAGCAGTCGGCAGGAGCTTCAAGCTCCTCCCGGACGACGTCGCAGATGATGTCATGAAGGCCGGGGATGCTTGGGCTGATTTCGTAGTCCGATGCAGAAGCGGCGGCGGCGCTTGATTGCCGATCGTAGTGGCTTGCTCGGGCCGACAGCGTGCGATCGATGTTAGTGGCTTCAGCCACAAAATCGTCGACGGTTGTCGGAGGATTGCGGACAAGGCCCCCGAAAATTTCAGCCTTCACGCCACGCATGAGGACGCGAAGCTTCTCTCCTCGGCTGTCTCCGGATCGGCTCGGGCACATAGGCGCATTATATCCTCGACGAAGCTGGTCACGCTTTCGTTGGGGCCCTGCACCCTTGTTTGGAGAAGGTCCTCCGCTCGCTGCCGACGGAGGTGGTTGAGGAACGTTCGGCTTCAACTTGGCGTCGCAGGACTCCCACGTAGTGAAGGACGCTTCGTGGTTTTCAAACCAATGACTCGCAGTTCCTTCGAGCACGAAGTAGAGATTGTGAAGGCATTGTTCAGTCGTCCATCCGTTATGGCGGGCAACACGTTCATAGTGTTGCAGGCAGTCTTCAACATGCTCGTCGACGTATCCGTGGAAAGGCGTGGGAGTTCTGGGAGTGACGGGCAGGATGACGACAGGTGCGGTGGTCATGGTCGGTATTTTCTTCCTCCGGTTCTCGGGCAAGAGACCCCATTCGGGGGACTGACCTCTGGTTCGACGGCTTCTTCGGGCTTCAGCGTCTTCGGCGAAGGGTAGCCTTCCCGGACTGAGTACTTCACTTGGCCGGGATGTCTTCGTAGGTGTACGCTTCACGGGCATAGAAAGCGTACCCCGCACCTCCACCAGAATGTCACGAAGGACAAGGGAAACAAAGAAAATAACTGAAAGAACTGAAACGTTTAATGGGGCGAACTTGTGCCCAAAAATAAAAAGGAAAAAGAAAGATAACAGCAGAGGCGTCGCGGGCATCGAAGTCGGCGTAACAGCAAAGTCGAAAGCTGGGGCGAAACTGACTCGGCTTGCCAGGCGGAGCCCCATTTGGACGCGCGTGGGCTTCCGGAACATTCGGCGTACAAGGTTCGGTGCGTAGAACATTCTAACCTCGAATTAGCAAGGCGGCTCTCGAATTTACTAGAACACTAAAGTGCAGGGATAAACAAAATAGACGTCGCCCCCAGGAATCGAACCTTGGCCTTTCGCGTGGGAGGCCGGCACGATAACCGATAGGCCACAAGCGCGCTGCCTGCTTGGTCAGCTGCGCTCGCGGCAGTATGTCAACGTACTACGCGCAGGACTCGCTGAAAGGCTGCAGTCTCTCTCTAATAAGAAAATGGATGACCTGGCCCTTCAGGAAACGAGTGTCTCGCTCTGAGAGATACGCTTATCGCCCCATGTTTTATATCATAGAACGGTTATAAACTGCAACGGACGATCATGTATATCTGTACATGTACGAGATGAAGTGCATTAATCTGACATTGACATTTCATGTAATTCTCTTCACTATTTGAAAGGTAAATTCGATTGGCGATCTGAATGGGAAAGAATAAAGCGGCGATTGTGTCAGCGTATGCAACGCCACAAGGCCTCTTGGACACAACAACAAATAAAGAAATGTGCAAAGGAAGGCGAGGAAACTTAATTATCTGTGGGGACTTTAATGCTCACAATGAAATATGGGGCGGTCCTCGCAACGAAGCAAGAAGGCACAAAATAGATACAACAGCAAGAACATCCAATCTCCGAGCCGTCAACGACGGTAACAGCATACCTTGCTGAGCTGGTTGGTTGAACGACATGATGAGAAACAGCGCAAAAGGGACAGGACACAAAGTAGAAGAAGGACACAGCGTATATCCTGTGTCCTTCTCCTACTTTGTGTCCTGTCCCTTTTACTTTGTTTCTCATCATGTCTCAACGACCGATCGGCTACATTCTGCCGACGATGCAGAAAGACGAGCATCGGGCTGTAGTTGAGCTTGATGGCGCATAATGCTATATCAGAGCCAGCTGACCTTAGGAACATAGAATACCAAAGGAATATTCAATATCTATTTATTTTTTTTATTTATTTATTGAAATAACCCCATAGCGCCCGCGAGGGCATTATAGTGGGGGAGGGGCAAATACAAAATGAACATGACGCCAAAGAACACTTAATTGCTTAAACAGTCAAAACTCAAAAGGTGACTTACCCGGAGCAATTAACATGAAAATAAAAACAAACGAAAACCCAAACCAGCGTAAAGCTAGACACTGCACTCGTGAATATATACAGACAAAGCTGAAGTTTGTAGAAATAACAAGTTTTAAGAATCTGACAATGCGTGATAAAATTGAGAGCTTACGTTTGTTGAGACAATCTCTTCAGGTAACTGGTTCCAGTTGAGTATTGTGCAAGGAAAAAATGAGTATTTGTAAATGTCTGTTTTGCTGGTAAAAGGCCTAATTTTTCTGCTATGATCCAGGCGCCGAGAGATGAAGTGAGGTGGAAGTAAATATTGCGTTTTGTCAATTCCACACTGATCGTAATATATGCTGTGAAGGAGTTTCAGGCGGAAGCATTTACGACGATTCAGTAGAGGCTGCCAGTTAAGTTCACGTTTCATGGCAGTTACACTTTGACCACGCGAGTATGCATTAAGGACAAATCTGGCGGCTCTGTTTTGTATCAGTTCTATATTATTTATCAGGTACTGCTGGTGGGGATCCCAAACTTCTGAAGCGTACTCTAGAATGGGCCGAATATTTGTGAGATACAGAGTGTTTTTGACCTCTTGAGGAGAATTTTTGAAATTACGTTTGATGAAGCCTAGCATCCGATTAGCTTTAGCAGTCATGTACTCAATGTGAAAGCGCCATGACAAATCATGAGAAAAGTAAACGCCTAAATATTTTACTTGTAGTGACATGTTGATGGGAATGTCGTTAATCTGGTACATGTTGGTGATAGGGTTACGCTTTTTAGTTACACGGACAAAGTGACATTTGTTAACGTTCAAATCCATTCCTCAAGTGCTACACCAGTTTGCTATGCGGTCAAGGTCGGCCTGCAGAGTGATACAATCGTTGAAAGAACTTACTGCTCGATAAATTATACAATCGTCAGCATACAGGCGTATACTAGAAAAAACGTCTACAACAATATCATTGATAAATATTAAAAATAAAAGCGGCCCCAACACCGAGCCCTGGGGTACACCAGAAGTGACGGAAATAAAATCAGATGACTTGCCATTAATTAACACTGCTTGAGTCCTGCCACTTAGGTAATCTGCTAACCATCCAAGAACTTTACCATCTATTTTTAGGGACTTCATTTTATGCAGAATAAATTTATGTGGCACGAGATCAAAAGCTTTCCGGAAATCAAGAAAAATACAATCTGTTTGAAGGCCTTTATCGTATGCGTATGCTAGGTCATGATAAAATTCCACTAGCTGAGTTGTGCATGACAAGCCTGAGCGGAACCCATGCTGGGATGGAGTGAAAAAATTATTTGACTGTAAATGTTGAGCAATACTTGTGTAGATCACATGTTCCATAAGTTTAGAAGACGTGCTTAGCAACGATATGGGCCTGTAATTTTCAACTTTGTTTTTGGGGCCGCTTTTATGCACAGGCACAACATGAGCTTTCTTCCAGTCAGAAGGCAAAATACTATCTGATAGAGATCTGGTAAACAGGACGTGCAAGAACATAGCGAGTATACCTGCACATTCCTTAAAAATCTTGTTAGGAATGCCATCAGGACCTGGAGACTTATCAGGTTTAAGTGACCCCAGAAGTTTAACCAGTCCGTCAGAGTGGAATTCAATTTCCGGCATGTCACGCAACTGATTTACTGCGTTAGGCAGAGCCAAGTGCACCGCAGTTATCGGAGGAGAAAAAACTGATTGGAAGTATCTACTAAAGCACGTAGCTTTTGCTTGGTCATCGTGTATGGTCTGTTCAAGTTCCTCAATTGATGGTATGCCAACCTGGTCCTTCTTGTTGCTTTTTACCAGTTTCCAGAATTCTTTATGGCTCCTTTTAAGACGATCACTTAAAGTGCCATGAAAAACATTTTTAGCTAATTTGAGTTTCCTTTTGTAGAGTTTACTTAGGTCGCGTAACCGAGTAAGGGACGCGGCAATAGAAGTCCTGCGGAAAGTTAAGTATGCACGCTTCTTTTTCCTCAAAATTTGCCGTAACTCTTTATTTATCCAAGGTTTGTTTTTTTGCTTTCTTGGAGAGATTAGCTTGTGTGGGATGTAAGTGTCAATTAAGGCAGTAAGCTTAGTTTTAAAAATCACAATATTCACAAAGAAAACACAATATTCGCGGTGTTTTTTTTGTCCGGTGAAGTGCGGGTGATTCAAGTTTAAGCTTAGCCAGGTTTCTGGATATAAGCTGTGTTTTATGTGGCGTTTAAAAAGAAGCACAAAGTCAAGGTGCAAAAAGAGGAGAAAGTATTCAAGCGTAGTTGGTAGTCCAGCGGTATGTCTGTCTCTTTTTCTCACTATACTCTTTTTTTTGTATTTTATTTTCCTTAGCTCGGCTGGCTCCTATTATAGTATTAAAGACGAGCATCTTGGACGTAACACTGGTCTCGGCAGAAATCTATGCTCTTCGGATATTAGAGCCGTACGCTGCGGGCTTTGACTACTCTGCGATCAACATGAAACGCCCCACGGCGACTCCAAAGACAATCAAGGAGTGCAAGGTGGTTAACTAACATCATTTTTGCCAATACATCGATTCTACCGCGAATAGAAAAAGCTACACAGGCATCACTACTTGAATAAATGAATGTTTGCAACTCGCAGTCCGCATTGTTAAGATTCCAGCGACAAGTCACACACATGGCATGGATTGGCTTCATTTCCGAGCTGCTCGACGACAAGCCCAATGAAGGGTACTGCATACGAACACTTCAGGATTTGTCACCGTACAACAACATATTTGCTCGCTTCTGATGCGGCACAAACACGCTTCAAATGTGGCAATGGAGCAATGACAGTGCATTTCTGAGTGGCCCTTGAAAAGGTAGACCGGCGTGGTGGCTCATTGAATCGCTTTAATTTGCCAGTATTTTGTGATACTCGATTAAAACACTTTCAATTAAGACTGGTCAAGCCATGAGAGAAGTGGCGAGCATCTGCGGAAGAGTTTGCTCGGTCAAATACTACATGAATTGTGCAACATCTGACATCGAATGCCCCGCAGCTAACCAGTTATCCTCCATACACGGATATCGAACTGTCGAGCTACAACGTCTTCACTTTAGCAGAACATACGCAAGCACTTCATTATTGGAGACGGAGAACGCTCCAGGCCGTAACGTTGTATCAAATCGATCTCTCCGAAATATAAACCCAGATAACAACCCAGACATTTTTTTGTAACAACTTCAAGATATCTGTAGAAGTTTGACACTCCCAAGCTTGACCATGAGAATTGAGGTTCGAAGGTTCGCAAGCTACTACGAGTCATACGGCAAATGGGAAGTCCTTCGTGGGGAGCGCCACAACGTACGCTCGTGAAACTGTGCAAGGACTTATAATGTCCAGTTTCTTGTACTGCCTGCAACTAAAGAGCATCGGAAACACCCGGATTCGGGACACTGGCATTTTCACATGAAGGCGCTGCGTTGCGTCTTAGGACTTTCATTATACTCAGAAAATAACCCTACCCTTATTGCGGCAGAAGAATAGCCCATATTGTTAAGACTTGAATGGAGAACAATGTGCCCCATTGCTCGCATTAAGAGTATTCCTTTAGTGGACAATATCCGTGCCCACCTGTTCACTCGTACAAATTTTCATCTCGGAGAGCTGGCCTCTAAGTTTGAGCACGAGATTGGAGCACAAAAAAAATATTTATATCCTTCTCACCCACATTCAAAGAAAAGCACCCCAGTTCATGCAAGAAGCATTACCGATTGTTACACGTAAGGCGAATATCCCCACAGTTGTTGCCCGAGCGATCACACTAAATGCATGGGGAAGCTTACGTGATTCAATCCACATAAGTACTGATGCCTTTATCAATGAGGTCAAGAAAATAGCAACGGTTGTCATTACTATCCCATAAATGAACTCTAAAGTGGTTGACTGGCTTGACTTTGAGAAATCACCGACTACGGCAGAACTTGTTAAAGAATGGGCAGGGCTCGAGTCCATCGAAGAAAACTCCCCGCCAACCAAAGCTTCTGCACTCTGGAACACCAGAGATGACCTACAACGTCAACGTCTTAAGAGGGCACCTTAACTTTTAAATGAAGTAGCATTAACACCTGCAATGAACGAAGACCTTGGCTGGAGCCTGGTTCTGCAATGGATCTCTTCCTACGTCCGGAAACCAGAAGAGCTTGCTGCGCGTTAAGAAACATGTACGATTACCGTTATTAAATGTTATAGAAATGTCGCCTACAAAGCTTCTAAATTTCCTGATTTTTGACGTCACCGGTCAAAAGAAGGAGGAGCCGAGAAGCGGAGAATCAAACGCCAAAAATAAAAAGGCATGCGCGCGCGCGGAACATTTTTTTTGCGACGCGTTTTTTTTGCGTGTCTACGACTACAACTTGCATCGTTGTAGTCAATAAAAAATATGACCTTTGGGGTGTCAGTGCCCCTTTATACACTTCATCTGAGCATCCCACGCAAAATTCCGCGTTCAGTGGCATCAATCCTTCACAGACTTTGAACCGGCAGCACCGTACTCTTCAGTCTACACATTTCAACATTTGTTTAAGAAGCAGTGGTTTCAAGTGAGTTAAACTGAAAAAAAAGGCTCTATTTCCGCCATCCTGATTACGTCAAAATTGAATACCAAGCACTTACGCAAAATTAGATTATAGAAAAGACGAACGAGTGCTAAAACCAGGGTGGAGCCTAAAATCAATATGACTTAAATTGTGACCTAATTCTCACCGGTTTTAAAACTTAAAAAAAAATGTTTTCTGCAAAAAAATCGGTATATAGGTTGTTTTGTTTTGTTTATAATTTGTTCCTTGAATATGTGCATAAGTGCAGTATTCGCATCAAAGAATGATGACACAACAAATATTTATATGGGATTGAACGTGATAAAAAAACAGTGGTCTTCGGAGCTAATGGGTGCCCTGAGCTATATTTCTACCTTCCCTATTGTTCTTCAGCTACGTGACATCTTTTTTTGCAATCAAATAAAAACGCAAAATGTAGAAACAATAACTGGAGAAGTAATGAATTGCAAGAACATCAGTTCTCAAAAAAGAAAAGCAAATCGAGTGTTTTCGCTAACAATATACAAACAAGCTGTTTTTCTTCTCATTGTGGCTGGATTTTCATCAACAAGATGCGCTCTAAAATTGCATTAATTTTCATTTCTGCATTGTTTTAATTATTGGTAGAACTGATGAAACAACCTGCAGTGGTAATATTAATATAGGAAAATCATTAATTTCTTGCTGCAGCGAAATGAGTGTGAGTTAAATCAAATACACTGACGGAAATAAACAAATTACCTTTACTTGCTGTAATTTTTATTTTATCCACAGCAGAGTGACCTGAGAAGATTAGTGTAAACTGCGTGACACCGTAAATAGGAACATAAGATGGCTTTTTCTTTCTCCATTTAAGTATTCGCCATTAAAAATACTTACGCAATCCAAATTGCTCATTCGAGGTATAAATTTATCCAATAAATTTTTGACTCCAATAAACAATTCTTTATTAAAATAAAAAAAAAATGTTTCGCGCTAACAATGTTTTACGATGTACCGCCTTCGTGAGAGGTGCCTACGACCTGGGTAGAACTACGAATATTACATGATTAACGAACACTTTACATAAGAATTCATTCGACGTCAGCATTCCTCCGTGTTTTTTTTAAAGGCTGGTGAGCTTTTTTTGTACCCGCACAAAAGTTCTGAGCGTTTCTCCGGTGAGGTTTTCTCCGAAGAGTTTTTGTCTGTAATATATATTTTTACCCTCCCTCCTCCCCTCTCAAGATGGAAAAGTTCGCCTCGCATCAGGTAGACAAACATTTCGTTCTACGCCTTTTCTTTATCTTCCTTTTATCGAATTTAATTATGTTTCATAGCAAGATAAAGAAAAAGCTTCAACCAAGAACCTAATTAAATTCAATTTTTTATTTAATATTTTCTTAAACAAAATATGATAATTGCTCTCAAAAACGATCACAAAGAACAGCTTGACGACACCACATATCCGAGTTTGCAGTACAAGGAAAACGGCTGAACTAACTTTCTGTAACGCACGTTAACACACAAAATACAAAGGTGTACTTTCACAAAAACACACACAACATTTAACTTACACATTAGTTAACAAAGCACACAATCGGATCTAGTAAAGAAAAACATGTTGCCGATGATGTAAATGGCGGAATAAAAAGATCATCAAATGACATATCATGACTGGAACTTTTGCCTTCCATGCAATGTGTTGAATATAATTAAAATACCACATCTGACATGCAATGCTATAGTTGGTACATAGGAGGTAAAAAACATTTTTCACAAGAAAAGGGCTTCCAGAAAACAGTTTCTCCTTCTGATGAGGCTAAACGGAAGTAATTTTATTACGCGTAACAGAGCGCACCAGTATGCTGATGGCGTATTAGTCGAAAGGTTTTGAAGGCGGCTACTGGAACCCAATTTCCCTCATTGCCAGGTGAGCAGGACCAATGCCGGCAGGACACGCAATCTCAATAATATTTTTTTCATTTAATTGGTGACACTATATTTATTATCATCGTCTTCGCTGGATTGGCTGTAATTGACTACAACCGCGGCGCGAATGGTGTTTCAAGGCAGATGATTCTTGCCAGTGTCCTTTTCATTGCTACTTTGTTTGCTCACCTTTCTCCTGTACAGAGTGGCAAGCCGGAACTTCTCAGGTTAACCTTCTTGTTATTGTTTTCCTTCTTTTATTTTTCCATACCCACTCTATTACTTCCCCGAGGACTGCAGGACCGTTCGTCGAAAGACAATTCGTCAGATTTCAACTGGTAGCAGGGATATTCGTAACACAAGGTAATTCGTCATAGGGCAGCTCCTCATCATGGCTATTCGTCAGACTTCACATGTACTTATTTGTCTAGCATTTCTAGTAGTTGTTGAGCATAGTTCTTCCAAGTGAGTATAATTACCAGCAAGCCATATCCTCGAACTAATCTTGTTTTTTGACGACACATGAAAGTATACTTTTATTAATTCCTATTATATACCGAAAAAATGTCTTGTCCGCCGCAACTTTGGCACCTCTGTTTTTAATAGAAAAATATATGGCAAATGGTCACGCCTGCCCAGTCTGTGTCTGTGACGCGCAAATGAGCGAGCTACATTTTATCTGCCATGCATGCGCAGCCTCTGCCCCTCATGCGCACTCTGTGTCGTGAAGGTTGACGAGCTAAATTCTCTAAGCGTCGCGCCTGAGTAGTCTGTCCGCATTAACTGTCTATCGCGCATGTAGACGAGCGACATATTGTCTCCCTATGCCGCATCCGTGATTTTTGTCGCGCATGCTCAGTTTGTTTCTCGAATGCGCAGTCTCTGTCACGTATGTGGAAGAGCTACATTATTTCGCTTTCGCGCATGCGCATTTTGTATCCCACATGCGTTCCTTGTCTCGCGCAAGTGGACGAGCGTCACTATTGCTGTGTGGCGCATGCGCAGTCTGTGTCGCGCACGTGCACAAGCTGCATTTTCCCCATGTCGCGACGCGTAGTCTGTGTCTCCAATGCAAAGTCCATGTCGCGCACGTGCACGAGTCACATTTTCTTAATGTTTCGCACATGCGTAGTTTGTGTTTGTGTCGCGCATGCGTAGTCTGTCTGTGTCCCGCACTTAGAGGAGTTACATTATTTCTGTGCGGCGCGTATTCCATCTGTTTCAATCATTCGCAGCCTGTGTAGCGCGCTTGTACGAGCTACAGTATCTTCGCATCGGGCATGCGCAGTCTGTGTCGCCCACGTGACCAAGCTACATTCTCTCTCGTGTCGCGCATGCGCAGTCGGTGTTGGGTGAGTGGATGAGCTAGATTATCTCCGCGTCGCGCGTGTGGAGTCCGTGGTTGCGTCAAAAGTGCACAAAGAAAACGTGGAGGTGCATTAGAAATCATCTTCCCTCCTAAAAGCGGTAATGTTGATGTCGCCGAAGGCAAGCTGCGTAAAGCAGCTGTTGAAATATTTTACAGTTCTTTCCACAAACTTTCCACAAAAGAACCTTGAAAACGCACACACTGCTTTGACCGGAAATGAATACTCCCCATTGGTGACGTGACAGATCGAAAGCGTCACTGCGATCGGCATTACACATTTGGTCAAATGTTGACGTTGCCGTCAGCAAAGAATTTCTCACCGAAGGAAATAGGACGAACGCAAGAACTTTAATTTTGACGGTGGTGGTTGTGTTGCCTTGACATCGCAATGATTTCAAGCTGCCACCATGCTATTACAGACTCCATCGCACTTGAATTTCGCAAGGTCATGACGTCACGAGAAAGAACCATAGGACGGCAACAACAAAACATATCGCCGCTTCTATACTTCATCTCACCTTAGTAGGACTATTGTTAGCCGCGAGTGCTAAAAGCGCGAGCTAATCGCTTTGAATGAAGCCGCGGCGGTTGCACGAGCGCTAGTGCAGCAAGTGCTCAAGTCAAGGCAGTCAAGGTTGGCCGCTCACGCTAGCAGAGCCTTCGCGGTTAGTCCATGCTAGGGTGAGACGAAGTATATGAAGTGTTCTCTGGCGGCCCTAGCTGTGTGCGTGACTGCTGATCGCGTGCTAATGGTAAGCTTCAACAGTTCGTTTGCAAAGTCCATTCCACACCATCAACATGGCCGGTCTTGGCAGCATATTACAGTAAGCTCGTTCTTACCGTGAGCTAAAAATAGTGCCCTGAAGTATGGCGTCCAGTGAATAACCCCTACATATCCATAGACCTCTCAAAAAAAAAAGCGTGTGGCCGGTGTTTTTTTTTGTGTTCGTGCGGATTGCTCGCGATTTTCTGACTTTCCGAAGCGACGAACACGCACGTGCTGGGCTGAGAATATCTCACGCTGGACTGTGATTTTGTAAGCAACGGAAAGGTAACTAAAATCAACGTTGGGTAACTAAAATCAACGTAGAAGAAAACGAAAGACTGAACTTTCTAAACAATGCACGACACAGAATCTGAATAACAAGTCGGACCGAACACTTTAAAAGCTTGTACGCGGGCAACAAGATCTTCAAACATTAGATGCGGTTTATCGTCAAGTTGTTGCGGTAACGAATAGCCATGTAACCCATGAGATACGCGGTACAAATAAAAAGGAACAAGCTAAAGTGTATATTATATTCGCGGACTTGCTTCTACTTCAATATTTCCCGCAACGACCACGTAGCTATTACTGCTTTTGCATATCAGTGTAAGACACACTGCGATCGAAGGGCTTGTTGATAGCACTCTAGGCGATACTAGTTTGTATTTTAATATTGCCGAATTGCCGGAAAAGAAGAAGTGTCCTACATATGGGGAGCATTTAGGGACAGTGCGAATTTACGTAAAACTTGAGTCTTTCAGTATTTGTGTATTTTATGCAAATGCTAAATGAGACTCACAAAGGACAATAATTTGAAGTGAACATCTCAGTTATTCTGGCAATGAATTTATTCCTTCGGTACTACAGGGTGAAACAAGGAGACGGCAGGCTCTTTAAATCGACCGGAAAATTCGGTTTCTTAACCTATCGCGCTACGACTTTGTGCAGCGTTGCCCACAGATGGTGCATTTGTTTTTTTAAATTTGCAAAGAGCGAACTTACCTGAGGAAAAAGTAAAGAAAAGAAAAGGCTTAGCTCTATGGAAACGCAGTGACGCCACCGGTCTGCAAACAACACGGCGCCGTTTCGCACGAGAGACAAGAGATGGCGCAAGCGGTCGCGACGCCAACTGCCGCCAACGAACGAGCAGACGACGCCGAAAGCCGGCGTGTTTAGCAGACAAGGAACTGCAGTTCCTTGTTGTTACCGCGCCTGTTTTTATTTCTGCGACAGTCGCCGCCTGTGGAAGGCGAGCCGCTTTTGAGTCGAAAGGATCGTCTGCTAAAGTGCCGGCTCTCGGCGCCGTATGCTCGTTCATTGGCGGCGCTCGTTGCGCCATCTCTTGTCTTCTGTGCGAAACGGCGCCGTGTTGTTTGAAGACCGGTGGCGTCGCGCGAGTTTAAAGAAGGCATCGCAGACAAGTTTCTAAGTACTCGCGCGAAGCACATTCCCGCACGGCGGGAGACTCGCGCGGCTTTTGCTTCACGATAAATGCTCACACGCGTCGCGACAGTGCGGTTTATAGCGACGCCCCTAACGTATACCCAAATCACAATGTTTACCGAACGAAACATAACCGATAAAAAAGTGGATGCTCCTCAAGCTCGGAGCTGACCGCGCGATACAAGTATGTACCTAACAGGAACACTTGCGCGGCTTTTTGCTTCACGATAAATGCTCACACGCGTCGCAACAGTGCGGTTTATAGTGACGCCCGAACGTACACACAAATCACAATGTTTACCCAAGTACGTACCTAACAGGAACAAGTCTAGACATGTTTGCACGTGTCTCGAGAGCTCGGAATGTGATTTTTTATATGCAAATTAAATATGTCGTGTTGACAATCCGCTCGTTCGCCTTTGTTTTTCAGTGTCGTGTGTTCTTTTTTGTCTCTTTTCATATATAGTGACGCACGTGTTGATTTCACGGCGAGTCGTCATGTCCCAATCCGCTTGGTATAAATGTCGATGGTTCATCCGCTTGTCTCCATTGACTGCTTTCTCTCTGCAGAAGAAGAGGTAATGCGAGAACAAGCTTTGCAGGTCCGCCGTGTACTAACGTGATTATTTTCAGACCTGTCATCTCACCTCGAGCCATCGACGCCGCCCACTCCGCGGTTAATCCAAAATGGACGGAATCCTGAACAAGCTGTCTTCACTGCGAGCGTCGTCATCCTCTGTCTTCGTAAGCTTGCGCACCATTCCGTGTAATGTTAAGATACCCGTGCTGGAAGTGAGGCGTATGGACACGCGATACGGGCCATCCGTTTGTGTGACTCTCCAGCTCGAGACCGATGTGGTAAAAGTATTTTTACCGAAGCGGTTCGCCGAACTGAACGAGGAAGACATCCATAACATGAGGGCGATGAACGGATTCACGATGGAGAAAACCAGCGGTGACGAGCGGTCACCGGTCATTACTTTCTCGTGCTCTGACTAAACGAAATTGTGAGCCGCTTCAATTCGAGAGAAAAAAATGGTAACCTGCCACTTGTGCGATGCGCGAGGCGGCAGCAGTACTCAAGCGCGGAGTCGTT